>JAAEAF010013976.1:0-57111 GCA_011037195.1 Triatoma infestans
AATTGATCAACATTTTGATTTTCTTTAGCTAACATTAATTTAAAAAAAAAAAAACATTATTACTTGCACACTTTTATAGTGTTTTTATTTTTTAATTTTATTGAATGTCTTCATTGATGAAGGAAATCAACAAACAGGTAAAAGAAATAATAATAAACTGGATTATAGCTTTTAATAAAATTTAATGTTCAATAAATCTTTCTTTTTATCCATAAATAATATTTATTATTTAGACGATAAAATCAAAAGTGTAATTAAGTTTGTGGCAATTTTAATTATGCGTGACCTTTTTGTGGTTTTTTAATATTATTATTATTTTGAAATTATGATCAATTTTATGATAAAAAATTAAACATTTTTCCTTGTTATATTCATATAATTGTTTTAATTAAGTTACTGACTTTTCAAATGTTCATTTACTTTAAAAAAAAAGTTGGATTTTAATTTTAATTTTTTTTTTGTTTAAATAAAAATATATGAACTCTCAAATTATCAATCCTTAAAAATGAAAAAATATTTATAAAAGAAACTTAAATTTCACAATAAACAACTTAAACTAAGAAACAATAATAAAACTTAATTTAAAAACAACTCTTGGTTACAAAAACAAGTAGTATCTTTTTTTTTGAAAATTATTATAATGATTTCGTATTTTCTTTCCTTATTATTTTTTTCCGAATCATATTTCTAGAATTTTCCTTAGATCCCTTTTTTAAAAGTTTTCTAAAAAGGAAATTTATTTATTTATTTTATTTTTTTTTGGTTAACATGGAAAACTTCATAGTTCTCTTCTGTATCCAGTCAATCAAGCTAATTAATTTTTACAAGACAAATAATTCTGTATAACAAATTTGGGCCTTTTTTAATTTTTCATTTAAGTGGAGGGAATTCTATTAAAACATATTGTTATAAATGACGATTTATATAATTTAACCAATTTTATTTTTAATGAAACATATTCTTAAATAATTTTTTAATTTCAATGTTGGAAAAAGGGTACAGGTGTTTTTGGTTTTTTTGTTTTTTAAATAATTAATGATTATATTTCGAAGTTTATTGCACCAAATATATTGAAAATATATACATTTTTTTATATAAATTACTATTTTTAATTTTTGATGCCCATTTCACTAATATATCGACAAAGTTCACACCCACCTGTAACAAGTGAATCGTTTTTTGCTTTTAAAAAAACATGTTTATCAATGTCTAGCAAGAGATATCTAGTGAAATATACTTTAACGACTGCCTTATTATTATTATTATTATTATTATTTTTTTTTTTACACTAATCAAAGGTATTATTAAAAGTACTATTTTATAAACCTATTTGTAGTATGCTTAATTCTTTTTTTTAACAACTGAACCCGATATGTTACTTGGTAAAATCGAAAGAGCTCCTCCCAATTTTGTAATGTTGAAGCTTTAGAGCAATTATTTACTTAAAAATATTTGTCAACAAATGTTCGGTGCCTACATATTATTTCCATATATGAAGTTTACTTATAAAATAAAGAAAGCTTTATACATACTTTTATTGAATTTCTTCTTAAATAAAGTATTGGTGTAATAAAATTTGTAACTTTATTTTTATAATTTTTTTTTTTACGCGTTTCAAATATTTTGATAATGATTTATTTATTTAAAAAAATTTTTTGTCAGTCTATTCATACAAACATAGCGTGCAAACTAGAGACTTTTGTTTTTCTAAAAAATAATAATTACAATTATTGGAACGAAACTTTTGTTCATATCAGTTCTATTTACGAGAATGGGTGGTTTTCAGAGAGCTCTACACATATCTTAATCAATTAAAATCAATCAAATTAATTAATAATACAAATGTTCATGATACTAAGATTCACCAATTAATGTCCAGGCGTAAACCATTCCATTGTTTAATTTTTTACAGTCTTTTCCGATTTATTATATATTTTTTAAATTTTAATTATCACAGATTTACTGAAAAAAAAAAAAAAAAATACCAAAAAAACTAACTTCTCATCTGTGTCCATCCGGTCGTGTAAAAATTGATGCAATATTAATATACTTACGGTTGCACACATTTAATTACACCACTTATCGCTCAAATCAGCCATTTTTTGTTTTTGTTTTGATATTGTTCAATTAAATTATACATTTTTTATTACTTTATCCTATTGCTGTAAGATGTATCAGGTTTTTGAAAATTGTGTTTCCGATAAGAAAGATATGGTGAAAATTCCTTATCCATAAGTACCGTTTTACTGCTTTAAGAAGACAACTCTAAAATGTGATGAGGCATATGTCAGACTACTTTTAGAAGAGTTTGTGAGGCAGGGAAATTTGATCGGAACAGATAATGTCTGCTTAAGCTTCTTTCTTTTAAGTTTATGGATTCGATTTGTTTGGTGAATCTTAGGTGGATTAGTCTCGGATATGGGTTCTTTTTCTAGATCTGGTTGTTCTGTTGATGTTATTTTTTGGGGTAGCTAAACGGCCACAGACAAGATATTGGATAGCGTTGGGTTAGGCTACTCAATTATTTATGAATAACAAATAATGACGGCTTTACTGCATGTATTTTTCCTCTAGTTCATTTTACACGCTTATCTCGAAAAAAGCTTCAATGGTTTTCTTGAAACATTGTAAACCCATTGTACATATGGTCATTATTATTACTTGAAGTTATTTCTTGGAAAATTGATTTTAGTGCAGTTTAAGGGGATCAGGAGCGTTATGCTCCTTCTGCATCCCAAGCAGTAGCGTTTGCGCTCTTACTTCTATACGTCATTTCAAAGTGTTTTACAGTTTTAACACCCATTTAATAATGGGCATTAAATAAATTGATAAAATTTCTAATTCGGTAGAAAATTGATGAAATTAAATGTTTAATTTTTTATTCCAGTTTTCGTAATTATTTTAAAAATGATTCGATTTTTCTAAAATTGATTTTTTGGGGATTTTCGAGGAAAGTGCGATAGTTACCTCTGGGATTTTAGTCAATGATTTTACAAAGGGTTCTATTAAAATATATTCGAAACATTTTATAAAATTTTCCACCTTTGAAATAAATTTGACCTTCAGAACTGACATTGAAAATTGCAGTAAATGGAACGACTTGTTAGTGTTTCACACCAGATTTTTTCCCAAGATATCTTTTTAAATATAAGTTCATTGAGAGATAGAAACTAACCTTTCCTCACAGATACCTTTTATCTAATAAAGCCAGCCCTCCACAGCAGCAGATACTGCAAGCAGTTTCGGAATATGATATGGAATAAAATTGTATTCTTTATGCAGAAGAATGTATTTTTCTTCATTTAAAACTGAAATTAGCATATTAAAAAAAAGCAGGATTTCAAGCACAGAACGTTATACACAATTCATCCTTAATAACCAGTCATTTGACGGTTATTTATTTTATGCAAATAATGAATATAAAAATGATTTAGTAGATTTCAGAAAACGTTTAGCATCCCCTACTTATTCCAACATGTTTATGGTGAAATTGGATGGTTTCTTCTGGGGTGTATACTTAAGGTCTTTGGACACCTAGCCAAGGTGTAAAAAATATCTTTGCGAAACTAGTCACACTACTGGCTCTTATTACAAGTGATACAATTTAGTTAATACATTTTCTTTAAAATTGAAATGCTTATAAACGTTTAATTGAGCTGGTCATAAAAAAAAGGTGGTAGGGGTTTTATATATACATATACCTGAGTTGTTATTGTGGCCACCAACCTACAAAGGCTTTTAGCGACAATTTAAATTTAAAAACTAACAGCTACGCCCCTAACACCCTCTTTTTTTTTTGGAGAAATGTTACAAATAAAAGTGATAGGTTTATAACTGGATAGTTAGCATTCCATTTTTAAAAGAAATCGTTATAAGTGTTTCCGAGAAAATGCCCAAAAAAAAACACAAAAACCCATTCTATAAAATAGAACTTCCGATTTTCTGATTTGATAAAAATAAGAGTTGCATTGCCTGTTGATGGATTTTTCGTACCAGATGAAACTTTCATGTCAGGTGTGGTGATAGTATGTAAATTATCAAGTTTGAGCTTTCTGCGAAGTTCACGCGTTTTTTTGAGATATTTTGTTCACACATACAGACTATTCGCTATAATTTTGTCACACTCAGGGGACTTGAAAACATGTACTTCTGATGAAAACTCATATTCGCAAACTGACACGATCCAAATACTTTCTCTTACTAGAAATAAGAGAAAGTAAAAAATTTCACTGAAACAATCAATTTTTGATTTAATGAATCTTGTTCAAAAAATGTTTTCTTCAATAAGATTTCTCGTTGTTTCCGGTCTTACCGCTTGTTCTTTCTAGTTCTCATGGAATTAACATAATAATATTGATTTATTGTTCGCTCTAATTATGAAGAAAAATTTGTCACCTGGAAATTGAGTAATTCTGTAAGTAAAAGCCATATTAGAATTTCACAGCAGATTTTCACTTTCTCTTAAGTGTGTGTACATGTTTGTGAGTGAATGCAGACTAAATATAACTCCAAAATGAAAAATTACAGGATAATCCACATTTATATTGCATGTCCATATCTCGCCAATAATAAAAGTGCACACTTGTTGAAAAAGCTTTTTCAGTTTTTCGTACTTTTCTTCCTAAAAGGTACGCACCTACGACTTTCTTTAAACTGAGTATACTATTTAAAGCATATATAAATCCAATAATTTTTTTTTTTAACTGTCTATGAAGAGGGATAATTCTTATGCTATCCAAAACCCTTTTGAGCCCATATAGCTATCTATAGCTACCTCACTGTTCGAAGGCTTTCTTCTCAGTGCACCGTTGTTCCCCGGACAGTGGAACTGTAGATGCTTCTAGCGTGAGAAAATCTAAGGGCAGTATACTGGATTCGAAGCCGCGGACCTCTGCCTTGGTCTGATCTAGTGCTCTATGACTGAGCCAAAATGTCGCCCCTAAATCCAATAATTTTAAGTTTATTCTAGAGAGAGAGCTGCGACTCTATTTTAAAATACCATTTTATTTCAATAACACTGACCTTGAAAGACCTCCTCTGCCTTTAGATCTGCGAGTTATCAATCCTCAGCCAGGGGTACAATATAGTCCTGCCCATTTTTATTAATTTTTTGAAACTAATGCTAGCAACTAATTCCATATTAAAGTTCCATCATCTAGATCAAGGATCCGTAAGTACCAACATGTTTAATATTACCCATCTATAATAATATATAATATTAATTACAACAAACTTTTCGTAAAAAAAGAATCCCAGATTGATGAAACTATTTGTAAATTAAAATTTATACGAATTTGAGTAAGAGAAATTATTGAGTTTTACCACAACAGATTTTATTCATACATAAATCCAGTATTTACAATATAAACACAACTATAGTAAGGAAAATGTAAATATATCGTAACTGTATAGGGTAGGCCATTAAAATTTAATAAATGTAAACACATTTGGGGCATACGGTGTGCTTCCAGTTCAATAGTTTAAGTGTTTTTGGCAGAACATTAATAGTCCTCTCAACGTATATATATATATATATTGAAACCTCCGAATAATTATACGGAACAATTGTTATTTCATTTTATTATCAAATGTTCTTAAAAAAATTAATTCTGTCTTATTTATAATTTGTTTAATTTTATGGTTTTTGTAAAAATTCATTATACTTAATTTTTTGTTACAATAACAAGTACAAATAATAGGAATTTTTGAGAATAAATGTCCAGGGGGGAGGAAATTTGTTTGTAATGGTTTGTAATCATCCTAGGCTTTGTGGGAAGATAATCTGTATTTTCTTTATCTCAATCTGATGAAATGTAGTTGGTGTGTTATGTGTATTTCTATGTTTGTAGTAGCGTGTAGCACGAGCAGTTGTGTAAGGGGCTTGTGAGTGTGTATGTTTAAGGGAGAGATGAAACTATTAAGAAATAGAGAATAAGTACCACTGTTTAAAATACTAATTTAATTATATATTAATTTAGCAACTTTACAAATAGTAATTATTTATTAATTGTGAATAATGTATTAAGCTGATAAATATAATATGGAAACTACCTAGATTGAATTAACTAAATGTTTAACACTTATAACTGGCACTGATGTTCTACCTCAATGATTGCTGGTTAAATGTCGTTTTTAGATTGTTTTAAATGCTGTAAGACAACTGGTAAAAGAATGTTTTTCTTGTCAGTTCTTTCATGTCAAAAAGGGGTAAAAGACAATGCTGACTATGTTCTCCGACCTCTCTTTTAACGGTGCTTTATACCTGGATTTTTACACTTTTTTTGCAGCCAATGTATCTTATTCCTTTTAAAACTGAATTTATTTAAGTTAAAATTCACTTAGATATTTTTCCAAAATTATTTCAAATTTTCCCCATTTGCTTCTTCCATTTGCACTAATATATGCCCACATTAAGGATTACTTATCCAAATTGGTAGTAGAAACCCATTTATGCGAATTTTCCGTTATAAGTGGATTTTTTTTTTTTTTTTATTGCGCTCATGAAAATCGTGTAAATAAAATCTACTGCCAGAAAAATGAAATTCCTTTTTACTTTCTCTTATTCCTAGTAAGAGGAAGTATTATTAGATGCTAAAGCTTGGTTTTTTTACTTTCTCTTCTTGTACATGTTTTGAGGTTTTCCTGAGTACTTAACAAATGATTTTAATGAAACATTTTGTGTGTGTGTAGGTATGTGATTGTCTATGAACAAAACATTTTAAAAACCAGATATCATAGGAAGAGCAAACTTACTATTCCGTTTAGCTACATTTGAAAAAAGATTTGTGGCCTTTGAAAAAATTAGTGGGAAAAAAATTGTTATTGCTTAATTAACGAAGATCCGAGTTATATAGGTCCTGGGTTTGAAACCAATGCTACCCTTAGTATTTTTTACTTCCTAAGAGCTTCTGTCTACCTATCTATCTATTTGGGACTACTAGGTTAATGGGTCCTGGCCTCCTCAATGAGCCTAATCCATGAATCACGATTAGTTCGCAATAGGTCCCCGCGTCGCTGGTCACACCGTCCAGCCATCTCAGCTTAGGTCTGCTCACCCGCCGAGACGTTCCGATTTCTCCTTCGAGTAATTTCCTTGGTATTTCGTCCACCTGCATCCTCGCCAGATGCCCCGCCCAGCTCAATCGGTTCAATTTTACTACCCAAACCACGTCTGCCTAACCATACAATTCGTACAGTTCTCTATTTTTCCTTCTCCTGAACAGACCTCCTTCCCTCAAAGGCCCCAAAATTCTCCTTAAAATTATTCTTTCGTAAACAAGAAGATTGTCTTCATCCCTTTTGGAGATAGTCCAGGTCTGGGAGGCATATGTTAGTACTGGGCATATGAGCAAACTCTCATACTTAATATAATAGACTATATAATATACAATATATTATATAATATAACTATATAATATGTAATATAACTATATAATATAATATAATATGCAAACTATATAATACAATTTTTGACTTCCTGGAGATTAATTTGCTTTTCATGTGCTTTACCAACCCGTAATAACAACTGTTGGCAGCCATGATCCTTTTACTTATTTCCTGCGAATACTATGGGAGGAGTTGACTTGAGAGCCAAGGTAGGAGAATTCTTTCACCTTCGGAAAGCAGAACGGACCTATTTGTAGGTTCTCCCCTGGGAGTCCCTGACTGCTTTTTCGAGGGCTATATTAAAAAGGAGGCAGGCAAGAGCATCACCTTGCCTCAGCCCTTTGCTTGTTCCAAATTCAGACATATCAGACTGTACACGGACCACAAATGTGACCTCCTTATAGTCATTTTGACTAGTTTGATGAGTTTGGAGGGTATTTTCATCTCCTCCATTGCCTGGTACAGCTTTGGACGTTCAATGCTGTCGTACGCACTTTTAAAATGAATGAAGAGGTGGTGTGTTGGCACTTTAAATTCCATCCCATTTTCCATGATCATGCGGAGGGAAAAGATCTGGTCTACTGTAGATCTGCTTTTCTGAAGCCCGCTTGATAGTTACCTATTTCTTGATTTGCGTAGGCGCTTAATCGACTGAAAAGGATATTCGAAAGGATTTTATAAGCACATGATAGGAGGGAGATTCCTCTCTAGTTTGAACAATCCAATTGACACCCTTTTTACGTATGGGACAGATAATTGTTTTATTCCACCTGCGCGGCATTGTCTCATCCTAAGAGCTTCTACAGCTCATTATCCGGTGATGGGTAGATTTTTCTATAATAAAAGAACACTGCTTGGAAGCCGGCAGTGCACTGAGAAGGCTCTGCGGGCGGGAGGGCGCATAGATGTTTCAAGTTGCACTAAAAATAATCTAATCTTTATATAATTTTACGAATTATAACTTTGTTCCAATTTAGTTAAGAACGAATTCAAGGAAACTATTAGGTTTTTGCCCTCTTGCTGACCTTGAAATTAATTACATGATGAAAATATTGCAATAGTTGAAAATCCAATAAAAAAAATCTTAGTGAACTATGGTAAATCATGCAACCAGATTTACTTACAACATGTAATTTCTGGCACTAGTTGTCTAATGATCAGTAAAAAGGTCAGACATCGCAGAGATTAACTTTTCAATTGGCTAGAATTATTGACTGTGGGCTATAATAAAAATAAATAATCTGATGTGAACAATTGAATAACTTTCTCTTACCTCAATTTTCATATAATTGAAAAAACACTCTTCATTTTAACTAAAAATTTCGTTTATTATTGATTATGATTATCTATTATTATAGGTTATGGACTCTTTTATTTTTTTTATTTTTTTTTTCACAACTGAATAGAGAGGAAAGGTAACTGGAATAAGATTACATTGTTACACCGCCAGGTCGGACCTGTGTATCATGTTTCTACATTATTATGGAAGGCTAGCCAGCGTTGTAACTTTATCCAAGATTCAATTATTCCGGGAAAAAAATCATTCCAATAAATTCTCCATATTTTTTTTTTTTTAAGTTATTTTATTGCAAGTTTAATGAAAATATTTGGAGCTTTATGCATGAAAATTCTGAGAAACTCAAAAAAAAAGAAAAAAAAAAGAAGCAAAATGTCATATCCGGTTTACCGATTTTCATCAAATTCGGAATTTTATCTATGCATTTTATTGTCATTAATAATTAGGTATACATTATTATAATTATTAATAATTATAATTAATTTTTGGTCTGTAAATAATTGAACTGAATTTTTTTTAGATCATCTTACAAATAATAACTATTGAATGTAATGAGATGTATTGGAATCAGTGATCGGATCTGCGCTGTCACCAGATGTATTGGAATCAGATGTCTTGGTATCAGGAGTTGATGAGAGGAGTAAGTGAGTGTTAGTTAGAGAGTTTTAGAGAATTGTTATTCGAAATACGTACTACTGATTTATGAAAATAAACTATATTTAACAAATAATTTAAAGTGTTTTGAAATAGAAAAACTAAGATGCACAATTGTAAATGAATATAAGAATTATGAAATGATTAATAAATATTAAAGAAATAGTGTTTAAAACCTTAAATAGGGACGCGCTCGCGATGTGTGAAACTTAACTGCTTGATAACTCGAACTTATCTGACTTGAACGATGACTGATGTATATCTAGTCGTGAACTGGTTGTGAACTGCTAGATAACTGATATATCACTGATGAATGACTGATCGTGATACTGATCTGTAACTGATGTGAACTTCTTTCGTACTGGCACTTAACTGATAGAATACTGATCCCCTCCCCCAGTGGGGCGACGTTTATATTTGCATCACTCACACATCGGCTGATGTGTAAGTACGTGCCACACTAAGACGCGTAGTATATTGACCTTAGGGGTGGTCGGTCAGGGGTGGAAACAGATGGTAGCCAGGTGGCCTCTTGAGTGTATATTGACCCTTGTATGAAGGAAATACAGGCCCACATTGATGATGTGATGTGATGGCAAGAAGAAAGAAGATATAATTTTTAAATAATAAATAAATCTAAAAATTATAACTAGTGTTTCCAGCCAGCCGCTATCTGCAGGTCATGAACCGCGGCAAAACCCTTTCAAACAGGGGTCAATATGCAGTCAAAAGAACCGCCGCAACACCTGGCCTGTATTTCCTTCATACAAGGGTCAATGTACACTCAAGAAGCCACCTGGCCACCATCTGTTAACAAGCGTCGCTACCCCGGCCACCACCTCCCCTAAGGTCAATATACTAGGTATACTTTTTTTTTTTTATGAGGGTTCTGTACCGCGACCATCGTGGCACGTACTTGCACATCAGCCAATGTGTGGGATCAGTTCACAACCAGTACGAGATCAGTTATATATCAGCATCAGTATACATCAGTTCACAACCAACACGAGATCAGTTACGAGTTACCCATCAGTTACACATCAGTTATCAAGCAGTTAAGTTTCACACATCGCGAGCGCGTCGCTATTCAAGGTTTTAAACACTATTTCTTTAATATTTATTAATCATTTCATAATTTTTATATTCATTTACATTTGTACATCTTAGTTTTTCTATTTCAAAACACTTTAAATTATTTGTTAAAATATAGTTTATTTTCATAAATCAGTAGTTCGTATTTCGAATAACAACTGTCTAAAACTCTCTAACTAACAATCACTTACTCCTCACTACAACTCCCGATACCAAGACATCTGATTCCAATACAGTAACATTTGAAATTTTGTTTGTTTATTGGCCATGATATTACTTAATAAGCATGATTTCTTTTTGGAATTTGGAATTTCGCCTAATGTTGATTTAGATAAATACTCAGTTTCTGGTTATTTCGCTAGCCTAATGTTTCTCTCTAGTTGTATAAGACCCAAAAAGACGATGAATTCAAATCTACTAGTCTCAGCCACTTGATACACTAAGATTTTATTTTTTTTTCAATTGTTTGACAAATACATATACTGAAGTGTGCTCCAAGATTTATATATCTCCAAAAAATAGACATAGACAAAGATATAGGTTCGAGTTATATTGAATCGGTCATAAAAGAAGGGTGAGAAGAGGACAATGGGGGAAAGTTACTTTTAAATTTGAAACTTTGAACAAAAATCTGTTTAGAAGATGATGGGAGGGGGTTACCATTGCAAACTATATTTAGTCAATCATGTTGAACAAAAAAAAATTAATTATTGCTTTCTTTGATTTCCTAGTAAGAGGAAGTATTGCGGATCAGGCTAAATTTAATTTTTTGGACCGGAAATAAAAGTTTTGAGAAAATATAGAAAATAATGAACAATCGAAGTAAGCTGAAATTTGACTTTTATATACCGTCAACGAATTTGGATAGGTTTTTGGAAAAATCCAACAACCAAAAGTGCATTTTCATGATTATTTTTACTTTCTCTTACTCCTAGTAAGAGGAAGTATCGTGTCAAATTTTCGATATCGAGTTTTCACCGGAAATATCTGTTTTGAGGTCCCCTGAGTCCAAAAAAAAAATGGTTTTTAGAAAATGGTCTGTGTGTGTATGTGAACAGCATAGCTCGAAAATGAAGAATCGCAGAAAGTTCAAACTTGATATTTCGTTTAGTTATCACCATGGGAACTGACAGTAAGTTATGTCTCAAAATTCCTCAATCGGAACTACCACTTTTAGAAAGTTATTTTTTTGTCACTTTTTCGCGATTTACTCAAAAATGATTCCATCGATTTTCTTCAAACTTCGGTTATCAACTCCACATACAATGATCTACAACTTGTATTTAAAACATTTCTCTGGGAAAATTCTTTAAGGGCACTTTTTGGGGAGGGTTGGGGTTAGATTTTCCTCTAAAATGCTATTTCAATTTACTATACAATTCTGTCATCTAAATAATTGTTAATTAATATTAAATTTATTGTTCAAATTCCGAGTCTGAAAAAAATTGGATGACCAGAATTGCGTTTACTTTACCATTTTACTAAATGGTTTTTTTCACTTTTTCGCAATTTTCTCAAGTATGGCTTCGTCGATTTTCTGGAAACTTCGTGTATGAACTAAACATACAAAGATCTACAATTCTTATTTAAAACATTTCTCTGGGAAAATTAATTGAATTGTACTCGGGGGGGGGGAGGTATGGTAATGTTTTTCTCTAAAGTGCTATCATAGTTGATTATACAATTCTATCATCCAAACAAACTTAATTAGAAATAAATATATGGAGAAAATTCTGAGTTTCAAGAAAATTAGTAAACCGGAAGTGCGCTTTTACTGTACACAGTTTTTTTCAGTTTTCTATGAAATTCATTAAATTTGATACTACACTATCTACAAAATTAATTAATTACAATTTTGAGAACTTGGAGTAAGAGAAAGTTGTATGAGTGTTTCACACAAAATTTTTTTTTTTCCCCCCCACAGGTGTTCGCGATTTACTCAAAATTGTTTCTACGATTTTCCTTCTTAAACTTCTTATAATAATTGCTCATTTAAGGATCTATTAATTTTATATGAAATGTTGTTCTACAAAAATGTATTTTCTGGCGGGTTCTATGTGGAGCTTGCAATGTTAAAAAGTTTTCACCTAAAGTACTATCAGTAGAACTATAGTTCTACAATCTGTATAATATAAGGCCAATATTAAAAGCATTCCTAAAATTTCAATGTTGAGCCTAATTGGTTAAAAGGATGTGCGATTGTACGGGATTAAATCGTATGTTTTTTTTTTTTTTTTTTTTTAGTCCATCATTTATGTGGGAAAAAAATGATTTTTCGGGGGGGGGGGGACTGAGGTTACATATGAAATATATGTAGGGGTTCGTTAATGTTATTAGCACTCTCTTCTGGACTATAATGAAAGTTTGACTTCAATTACCCCCTCCATCATGTCTACATTTATGTTTCGGGAAAATCAATAAATACTTAAAAATATTTTTTTAATTATATAACTATATTAAAAATAACTGCCGTAATAGAAAGATCTGTAAGTAATTCGCTTGGGAATTACTTTTCTTTTTCTTTAAGGAAGCAGAAAAAAGATAAGTCGTAAACATTTCCTTTTAAAGAGAATTTTACAATGAAATTTTTTATATTCAAGAAAATTTCGGCTTTAGAATTTAATTTCAACATTATTTATAACCATATAAATAACTTTGCCAATGTGGGCGTAGTTCTGGGAAAAGAGCAAATCATAATTAAAAAACAAAATTTGTAAGAGAAATATTTATATGAAAGTTTGTTACAAAATATACGTAATTCGTGGATATTATATGATTTAAATTAATAAATAAACTTTCATATTATAATAGATATTGGAAGAGTTATGTTAATTAAATAAGGAAATTTAAAAAAAAAACATCTGTGTGAATCTATCACACGACTTTCTCTTACTACAGAATTGTAATTGTCAATTTTCTTCTAACTTATCATTATTCACTAAATGTTTATTTGTCTTTCATTTTATATCAATAGGTAGGGGGCTAGGGAAGGGATTAGCTCAGTGGTTAGAGCGTTGGACTCCCACGCGGAGGTCCCGGGTTCGAGTCCAGTGCTGCCCTTAAATTTTTCCTTCCTAGTAGGCTCTGCAGCTCACTGTTCGGTGATATATAGTGTTGTCTATAGCGAGAGAACACTGTGCCAATGACCATAGAAAGGCATAATCTCCTCCCGTCTCCGAAAACTTCTTTATTTGAATTTCTCGGAGAAAAGTTTCAAACAAAAGTGATAGGTCTCTTAAATTTATAGATAGTACACTAAATTTAATGAAATCCATCGGTGAAATTTTATGGTGAAAATCCCAGAAAATTTAAAAAAAATAAATAAATAAATTGTTTAATAAACACTTCCGGTTCATAGCTTTTTCTTCAAATTCGGCCTTTTTTGCCAACATATTTAATACGAATTAATATTATTTAGATGAAGGAATCGTATAATAAACATCAAAATAACATTTTAGAAGAAAATATTGCCCCCCACCATTACCCCCAAAATAGCCCGTAAATGAATATTTCCGGAGAAATGTTTCAAACAAAAATAATAGCTCATAATATGTCTAATTGATATATGAAGTTTAAAGAAATTTGTTAGAGCTGTTTGGAGAAAATCGCAAAAAAAAAACTGAAACATGCATTAATTAAGTAGAGTGATATTTTCGGTTGAAGGATTTTCTTAGATAACTTACTGTCCGATCACGTGGTGATAACTGAGCTATAGGAGAAATATTTTGCCAAGTAACTATTTAGTTACTTAGTCACTTCTGTTTTCTATTTCTACAAAATCTTTTCTAGTTGATCAATTTATTCAAAGGTGCTTTTTTTTAGTTATTTCCTTCTTCCAAAGATTGAATCATTCCTTACTTCGTTTGCTAATCTTTTGAATACCCTAATTATTCAACTCCTTCCTCACATCAAGCCATAGACACAGAAATAAAAAAAAAAAACACATATTTCCCTAGAAATGTAGTTTGAAAAATGGAAAATCAAACTGAATGAAACTAAATCCCAAAATATTACATTCATCCTCCGCCGCATCACACTCCATTAGTTTACTAAAAACTTAATTCCTATCCCTTCCACCGATGTCGTGTGCTACCTTGGGTTGTTCATAGACAAGAGATTAAACTGGAACCGACAAATACGACTAAAAAAGAATTGAACTTAACAGACATTATCGACTATTGAAAAGACTATATGACAATAGATCTAATCGCTTCCTACAACAAACGATTGAAATTATTTCTGTGTTACCAATCTGGACGTATGGTATCGATCTATCGGATTCAACAAAACATTCCAATCCCTTCAATCCAAAATCCTTCGCTCAATCGCTAATGCTACTTCCAATCTAACCCTCCATAGAGATCTTAAAATTCCTTTTGACAGTCTAATTGTCATAATCTGATATAAATAATTCCATCAATTCCTGCAATCCCCGTTACAAACCTTTAGTTTGTCATATATCTTTTCGCTCTATACCCAGGCATTTAAAACACTAATATCTTTGTGATTTTCTCTCCGCAGTTGATGAGAACAATTAGCTCTGCGTATAGGGGAATGTAACTTTTCTCCTCAGTGTGTACATGTGAGGGAATATGTACATGCTTAAGTGATTCAGTGTTATCGTTTTTAAATAATGCAGCGTAAGAATCGTTGATGTGACAATACAAATAAAAATAAATAAACAAGCTCATTGGCCTGTATTCGAGGAGTAAAATAGTTTATTTCTTTAAACGAAATATTCTAGCTGTGATTATCAAGGTAACTTACAAGTTTCGGATCCAAATTCTACAATGATCAGTTGAGCATCCACTTACCTGAAATAAACAAAAATTTAGATTAATAGTTAGTATTTTATTTTTATTTTACATATTTACAATGTACAAGTGATAAACTGATGTATACAAACCATAAATCACAGCTGATAAGGATGAAAATAAATCATAGGTAGATACAGAAACGCTACCCACCGGTGTAATTTAAGTCACTGCTATTTGTTGAAAATAATTCATTTATGTCGGACTGTTTGGGAAAATTCAAAAAGACGGCCTTCCAGCTAATGGCTTTAATGAAAGGAATAGGTTTTTATAAAGAAAAGGAAGCAACATCGTTTGAAATGGAAAATATGGAAATTAGGAAGTGAGAATAGTAGAGACAAATTATGTTGCGCTTTGTAGAAATTCTAATGCAATATTGAAACTGGAATGTTTATATTATGTTAACTTAAATTTAAAACTGTTGTCAGAACGCCGAACCAGATTCAAAACTCAACTACTCACTAACTTTATAGTAAGAAGCGCAGACTTCATTTTTCAGTGTGATCATAAATATCGCCGCAAAAAACCTACAAGAAACTTTCGAATATGATATGTCCACCAGTTGTGCGACTACGGTGAATGGTGACTTGTTTTTTAAGACAACAGTTATTCGAAAAATTGGCTCCAAATGTTTTCATGATTTTCATGTACTAATTATACATACATAAACATATCATTTGTATCAGAGACATTTTCCGTGGTGGCCTGCTTCATTTTGTGATCATCGACCGGTTTCGGGCGTTCGGCCATCTTCAGGATGCGTTTGTCAGACAGTGTATTAACTGAATTTGTTACAAGTCTGTGTTATCATACTGTCTGACAAACGCATCCTGAAGACGGGCGAACGCCCGAAACCGGTCAATGACCACAAAAAGAAGTAGGCTACCACAGAAAATGTCTCTGATGCTTTCCAGCTCTGCGGAACCAACCATCATAACAATATCATTTATATTTTGTTTTTCTAAAAAAATGATTTTAAGGGAATCCTAAGCATGCTGTTACTTTAAGCAAAACTAGAAACTGCCATTTCATTACGGGTGGGACTGATTGAAGCGCTAGCTGGTGGCTTCTACAATTACCAGTAAGACTTGATTAGGGGGACGTTCCTTAACTTTCTAAATGACCCCATTTGTAAAAAATGCGTTTTCATTATAAGTATATGCATAAATCATTGGACGGCAACTAAATTTTTAATCATATATCTAGTTTGTAAGAAATTTTATTGA
Source organism: Triatoma infestans (assembly GCA_011037195.1). NCBI lineage: Eukaryota > Metazoa > Arthropoda > Insecta > Hemiptera > Reduviidae > Triatoma > Triatoma infestans. The sequence continues at coordinate 16,470 of JAAEAF010013976.1, forward strand.
GGGCTCCCGTCAACATTTGGTTCAGGTTTCCAAACTCAAGAAAAATAAACATTTACTAGAAAAAAATATAAATATTATACAAAAACTTCTTTAAACCAGAGTTTTGTTGTTTCTCCACTCTCCTTTATAATATACTGGAGAATAAAGTAATAACCCGCCTCTGATAAAGATTTTTACAACTTATAATAAAAGTAAAAAAAAAAATTAAACTGAATGAAAAACAAAGAATGATGGCGTTGCTGTGCGTGCGTTGATCTATTTAATATAGGTATCTGTGGCCGGGCCATTATTACTCTGTTAATCCATGAGATGCAGCAAAATTATATAGCATATTTGACCTGAACATAAATTTCCTTTAATGTTCATTATGATTAATATTATTTTATTTACTGTAAAAAAAAAAAAAAATTAATATTGTATTCTTTCTTTTATGATATTATTTATAAAAATAATACGATGAAACTTCGCTTTACTATATATGGCAAACCAGTCTAGGTTACCGAGACTTGTCCGTTATTCTGAACCAACTATATTCGTTATTTATCAAATAGCAAGTAAATGCTTTTTGAACGCTAATGTAAAAGATTTTGACTTTCTCTTACCTCTAGTAAGAGGATGTATTGTAATCGTGTCAAATTTTCGATATCGAGTTTTCACCGGAAATATCATTTGTGATTAAAAGTAAATCTTCTTCACCACTTTTGTTTTAATAATTGTATATTATTGCACGGTTACAGAAAATAGTTAGTTTTTGACCACTCGAGTACAGCGAGGAATATTTTTTCAGCAATCCCGATATATTTTTTGCTGATATGAATATAAAAAAAAACAAAAAAACTGCAAATATTGGGAAATTTCTACAATCTAATCAAATACTCCCACTCTTCATAACCTGCTGCTGTCTTTGGTATAACCTCAAAACCGTTTTGTAATAGTTCTTGTTTTCACGTATTGGCGCTAGGTAAGTCAGAGGGAGTTAGAGTTGAATAATATTACATCACTTAGGAGAAAAAGAATTGGCTGTTTTTACTTTTTGTCACTTGTGATTAAAAGAATAGGTTTGAACTAACATGCAGTTTCTGATTAGTTGCGAACTGAGGTCTCATTACCAAAGTACGAATGCGCCGCCTCTGATTGGTTCGTATTAAATTGAATTTGAATGTTGATGGAACTATTTTTTGCTATTTAAATAAAAAAATAAGTGTATCTATAACCAACCTTCCTGCATTGAATGAAGTGAAGGCGACTTTCTGCGCATGTCCGCACAGTTAGTTAACGACTCCAGCCTCAAACTGCTCTAATTAATCACATACTAGTTTCAGACTGGTTTGAGGTTTAGATTTTTAGTTTGGTATAGGTTTGAATCTTGTTGAAACAAATTTCTATCATTGTACATGCTTCGAAATGATTAGTAATGCTTTTTTACACTCAACCTCAGGAATGAGGCATTTTACCGAGAGTGTAAAAATACTTTACTTACATGTTGAGCATTAAATTGCTTCTAACTCATATAAATATCAACGAATATGACAAGGTGCGATTGAGAATTTATCAGGGATATTTTTTCGTGATATCCTGTTTCATTCCGTTCTTGGGTGTTCTCCCATCATCAGGATGTTTTGATAAAAAGTGTGATAATAATAAAGCTTGTAGGGGAGGGAATAGCTAAGTAGTTAGCGTACTGGACTCGCACGTGGAGGTGCTGGGTTCGAGTCCAGCTATCCTGCCCTTAGATTTTTTCTTCCTAGAAGCCTCTACAGTTCACTGTCCGGTAATTGAAAAGGTGTTGTCTGTAACTGAGAAGGCTCCGGGCGCCAATGACCATAGATGTTGACGCGTCTTAAATTTAAAATAATAATAATAATAGTTATATAATAATATTATTATTATTATTTATTAACAGTTTAAAATCTTTTGTGTGTATAAACTGATTTTGCTCTGTGCAAGTCAGTGTTATTACACTGTTTATCAATATCCTGGTGATGAGCGAACGCGGTCGAAACCGGTCGATGACCAGAAAATAATGCAGGCTATCACGGAAAATATCTTTATTGCTTCCAGCTCTGTGGGCTCAACCACTACAGCAATTGTGGAATTTAATTTAATTTAAATCAAGTGCTCCTACATTTTATAACCTGCTCTCTTGGAATAACCTCAACTCCGCATAAAAACATGCAGAGACATTTTTATATTAAGAAAAACAACACTATTTCGAACTCAGCGGATATCAAAACGTGTATATCCAATGAAACCTCAAATTGGAAAGTTTCACAATTACACAATTTTAATTGCTTACCAAGTAAAAAAAAGTATTAAATATTTTGTATTTTTTATAGTTGTCCTTATCTTATTTCCATTAATTAGAATACTATTAGGAGTACATAAATATCATAAGTTTAAAATTATTGCAAAGCTCTTGCAATTTTCCTAATTAGGTCGTCTAAAATTTATGTAAATATCGTTTTGTTTAGAATGATTTGCACTGAACTTAAGAATGGTTGAATAATATAGCTTTTCTTATTCTTCAATCGATATTATTAGTCTGAACTGAAACGGTAGATTTGTTTATGGTTTATCGGTTACAGTCTTGAGCATTATTTCACGGTTTCCATCATCCACTTCTATAATTATATATTACATTAATAATTACCTCAACAAATGAAACACCATTTAACTTAATCGGAATTTGTAGCAAACTATGAGTAAAAAAGTTTTGCAATACAAGTTTATATAATTAATGTTGATCAAATAGAACTTAACCATTAGTTTCTAATTATTCAGTTAATAACAAATTGTGTTCATTAGTGGAGGGGGACGATGTAGTCTGTTATTAACTAGGCTCTCTGCACTGGCAGATTTCTCCTACCCCTCATTGTTCACCTTATAGAACTGTTTATCATTGGATGTTCTTAAACTTATATTCCTATTTATCTTAAAGGCAGGCCTAAATTTTTTGTTTTTAAAGGTTCCGTTTCTAATTAATAACCTAATGAGAGTACAACAATCTAACTGGGAAAGAAAGTTTGCTTTTATTCAAACAAATAACTCTTCATCAAGGATATATTCACAAGTATTCGTTCCATGTTTGCTTCATTTGACGTAACTAAATTCGGTTTAAATATGAAAATTAGCCAATAACGAAGTAGACTTTTTCTTTTTTTCTTTTTATGACACACTCACTCGACTACCTCCTTCTGCAATTTACCTAATTATAATTAGTAAACATTTTTTGAAACTTAAACTTTTTACGAAATCTTTGATAGTCAGTTCTTCAATATTATTATGAGGGAGTATAAACTTGCAGCCAAATCTATTTACTCAGAAAAAAGAGACAAATGTGAAGGGTTTCGTATTTATAGTTAGTATCACATATACTCGGCACTCGTTGGTGTATTCCGATCAACAATTTTTTTTTTCGCCCAAATTTGGAATTTTGGCACAACAATTAATTCAAATTAATATTAATATACACAAGATAGTGGTATAGAAAATTGAAATGACACATTAGAGTTAAGCATAGCCAAACTCTCCACCAGAATCGCCTTTAAATGAATTTATTCAGAAAATAGTTTAAACACCAGCAATACATCCCTGTATGTAAGGTTAGTATAATAATTTTAATAAATACCCGTTGCGTCTTTATGGACAAAGTCCCAAGGAACTGAAAAAAAATAAAAGAAATCTGGTGTAAAACACTCACACAACTTTCTCTTACTCCAGTTCTCAAAATTATAATTGACAAATTTTATAGTTTGTGTACCAAAATTAATGAAATTCGTCGGAACTGAAAAAAACTGTTCAGTAAAAGCGCACTTTAGGTTTACTAAATTTCTTAAAACTCGGAATTTTGGCCATCTATTTATTTCTAATTAATTTTGTTTTGGATGATAGAATTTATTGTATAATCAACTGTGATAGCACTTTCGAAAAAACATAACCCCACCCCCTCCCCTAAAAGTGCCCTTAAGTGAACGTTCCCAGAGCAATGTTTTCAATTAAAGTTGTAGATCTTTGTATGTTTAGTTTATATACGAAGTTTCCAGAAAATCATCGGAGTTATTTTTGAGAAAATTGCGAAAACGTGAACAAATCATTTAATAAAGTGGTAAAGTAAACGATTTTTTCAAATTCGGAATTTCGACAACATATTTACTTCTAAAAAACATTAATAACGTACTGTCAGATCCCATGGTGATACCTAAACGGAATATCAAGTTTCAACTTTCTAAGGTTTGTCGTTTTTGCTGTTCACATACATACATACATACATACATACATACACACACACACACACACACACACACACAGAGACCATTTGCTAAAAACCCTTTTTTGGACTCAGGCGACCTCAAAACAGATGTTGGCGAGGCGAGCTTCGTTCCACCGCCACATCTACTAAGAAGCCTATCATTGATCCCCTACGGTGCCCTTTTAATCAGACCTAGCAAAGTTGAAAGCGGCTTCGTCATGAAGCTCATAGCTTCGGGATGGCTTGTTTCTAGAAATCTTGAAGAAATCTTGTCCTCATTAGGCTGGAACACTCATAGAGGATGTGTACCGGAGGTTTCTTTCTCGACCTTGCAGAATCGGCAATTAGTAATGGTGAATGAGCCTATTAAGCCTACAATGCCCAGTTAATAAACTCACTATTAACCTTATATCCCTTCCGCTCTGGTTCATTAGGTCCCTGGTGAAATTTAGGCACATGTCACTTAATAAAGAATTTAGCCTGCCTCTGGTCCTGATGTTCTCTCCCTCCATTACAGATGCTGTTCTCCTATCCAACTTTTGACAGAAGTTGGAATGGACTACCCACAGAAGGGTTAAACTGCTCATACGTAGTATCTACAATGGGAAAGTAAAATAAATCTGAAGGCCTATAACTATATAATGGAAACACATTTTTATTCAATCATTCAAAAACACTGCAACATGATATCTAGCTTTATAAAGCTAGCTTTATTCTAATGTCTAAAATGGAAAAATCGAAATATATTTAATATTAGAGTAATAAATTAATAAAATTCAAAAGTGAAATAAATTCATAAAAAAAACAAACTAAAACGTCTTGCTTCCAACAGTGCAGAAAAACAAAACAAAAAAAAGCAAATAGTAATAAATTAATAAACAGTGCAATAATAGGTTTTTGTAATAAAATTCTGTTGACAAAAGACAATACAAGAAACTGCAGATAAATTCTAGAAACGATGTAATAAGGAAAAGTGGAAGAAACTGTGCAGAGCAACCGAGGAACTAATTTATTTATCAAACTTCTACAATACTTTTAGTATAATATTTGTGCGCCAACTTTTCAACTTTCTCATCAAAAAAGTTATAGCTTTTGTGTAAAACTTTTACAATAGCAAATTTAAATTATATATATATATATATAAATTATGAAAAGTTGTTGAATAAAATTAACATATTTTTGTATTATTACTTTTTAGCTGCCGGAGCTTTATATCTCGAATTAAAAACATTTAACGGTCTGTCAATGTTGAGATGTCGGTTTCCACCTGTTAGCTGTCTTGTTTTAGTAATAAGAGCTCTCCATCCACTTCTTACTGATAACACATCCCCCATTACCTTTAAGGATACACAACTTTTCTCCCCCAGTTCTAACACAGTGATAACTAAGGAGGAAATAAAAAGGAATATGTGAAACTCAGAAACGATCTTTTCCTAAATAACTGAATGTATGTTTTTTAGTTTTTTACTTTCTGTTACTCATGGTAAGAGGAAGTTTGCGATCGTGTCCAATTTTCGAAATTGGGTTTTCCCCGGAAGAACATGTTTTGAGGTCCCTTGAGAACCGAAATTTTTTGTTGTTGTTGAAGTTAGTCTGTGGGTGTATCTCATCTCCTTGGCGCTACAACTCATTGCTGGATCCTGGCCTTCTCAAGAAAAACTGCGCCAACTCTTCCGGTCTCTAGGAGCCAAGAATCAATACTGCCTACCCTGAAGCGTGGCAACTTTCCATCTCAGCCTCGGCCTTCCAACCTTTTTCATCCGGTCGGTTTAGAAGTGAACACATTCCTGACGGGCTGCATCTTTTTCATTTTTAAGACATGACCTGCCTATGCTAGGCAAAGGTCCCCTGAGCTAGGCAAATGTGCATTATGACACAAGGTTCTTTGTATAGAACTGACAGTTCACGGTTATTTGGCATATAGTCCCTTCTCTGAATGGATCCGTACATCGTACTTAATAATTTTCACTCAAAGACGAGTACCATTCGCTATAGATTTGGTTAAGGCCCACGCTTGCGCTCCATAATCAGAAAAAGTCGGATCTACATCTTATACAGCGTTATCTAGAGAGGATTTGGACACATTGCGGTATTTCAAGAATTTCAAAAGTCTAAAGTAACACTTATTCGCAGCAATGAGTCTCTGCGTAATCTCCTGATTAATATCATTGTTCGCAGTTTCAATGATCTAGGAACTTGAATAAAAAACTCTTTCGAAGCTCCAACTTGAATGTATCAGCGTATGTATATCTGTATCCTGGTGTCTTATTCTTGATTTTTTTCCACATTTATTGGAAGCCCCATTTTCTGTGCTGCTATTCTAGCGAAATTATTCTTTCATTGCTAGCGGATTCCCACAGGTATCACGATATAAATACCGCCAGCGTATGGAAGATTTAGATATTTTTAATGCATAACTACGTTACCGGTTTTCTCAAGCCTTGCATCTCTAATACCATTTTACACCACAAAATTAAACGGAGTACACGCGAGTGAATCCCTTTGACTTAAGCTTCGTATCCATTGAAATTCATTTTCAGGTTCCACTGCACACGTATTCGACAACTAATGACTAACAGTGTTGCTCTGATGAGGCGTATTATTCTAGAAGGAATTCCTAGCTTCTTCATTGCTTTGTATAGCTCACCTGCTTTGAGTTCACAAGAGTAAATGAATTTTAATCATTCCTTCGCTTTCACCAGAACCTGTCTCAAGGTAAACAGCTGATCTGTTGTAGAACGTCCTTTCATAAACGTGTATTGATATTACCCTATTTCTTTTTCAACATAGATTGATGTTTACGATTTAGGTTGTTAGAGAATACCTTGTATCTGTTGGGAGGAAGGGGGTGGCTCTATAGATATTACAGCCCAACACAACTCCATTTTTGTATATAGGGCATATTACTCCGATTCTCCATTCTTCAAGGATAACCTCTTTCTCTTTGTATTTTCATTATGATTTTACACAATCTTTTAAGGAATTTTGGCCCTCCATTTTTCAGAATTTCTGCTTGTAAACCGTCCATGCCAGGGGCTAGTTGTTTTTCAGTTGCATAAGAAGATAGTTGTTGTGGTGGTTAGTTCCGCAGAGCTGAGTGTATCAACTGTATTTGCTCTGTGCAAGTCTATGTTATTATACTGTTCAACAAAAACATCCTGATGATGGGCGAACGCCCGAAACCGGTCGATGACCACAAAATGAAGCAGGCTATCACGGAAAATATCTCTGATGCATAAGAACATCCTCATCATTAGGCGGTTTTATATCTTCCTCTTGTACAAATGAAGTCTCGATGTGCCTTCAGCACCAGTATTCAAGTTTAAGTGTTTCTCAAAATATTCCGCCCATCTAGTTAATATACCAGATTTATCAGACACTAACGATCCATTAATTCGAACAAGGCCAGTTCTAAGTTTATATACTGTTCTTCCTTCATTAACATATTTATAAAGTTTTCTGAATTCATTTTTTTTAACATTTCTAGATCTTCTTCTGTTTCTTTCCCAATCTTTTTCCTTCCGAACTGGGTATCTCCAGATAATTGCTCTGCTAATGAAATTGATAATTTATTGATCAGCTCTAGGCATAGAAGAAACTTGCTGAATGTTAGAAGCTATAGAGGAGTAAATGTGGACTCAGTCCAACACCTAGTAGTAGCCATCACCAAAGATCTATAAAATACTTGTGTAATTTATTTCTCCTTTCTTGGATAAGTTTCAACCAATGAAGTTAGAGTCTGTTATTACTCTGTGTTATCATATGTTTATCAATACATCCTAATGATGGACGAACGGCCGAATCCAGTCGATGACTACAAAATTAAGCGGGCTATTACAGAAAATATCTCGGATAGAATTTACTGTTTTAGCAAAATAACGGATTTGAAGAAAATCGATTTACTGAAGTACGACTTTTAAATTATATTTCGGATGCACAGGTATTATACATTTTCCGTTATAAGATGAATTGTAACTGATGATGCCCTTGTAAATAAATAATAAATCAAAACTATGTAAACTGCAGTAAGAGAAAGTCGGATGATAGTTCCACTTCAGATTTTTCTTCGTTAATTCCAAAACTTTTGGTATTATGGAACCGCGACGTGAGCATTCCTACTAAGCACAATTTATATGCCTCCTTAGTAGAAAGTGTACTTCTGTATGGTTCGGAGGCTCGGATTCTACCACCGAGATTGCGCAGTACCCTAAATGCTTCGGAAATGGGGTTTTGGAGCTGGTGCTTAAGAAAAACTATTCTCGATCGAACCGCTAAAAAGACAATCCTCGAAAAAATTGACGAGAGAATATTGCTATGGTTTGGACATGTCTTGAGAATGGAAGACTCGCGCCTTTCTAAACAAGCATTTTGGTGGCAACCTCCCGGCAGACAGAGGAGAGGGTAGCTGGCTCACACAGGTACGCGAAGTAATGTCTGCGAGAGGTTTATGCGAAGACGATGCCTTGGACCGGGAAAAATGGTTACTTGGGGCAAGGAACCCTGAATAGGGAGACACTCTTAAGAAGAAGAATTCTAACTTAGGGTAATTGTTTTATTCAAATTGTTTATTTAAAAAACATGTATAAAAAAAATCTGGTGTGAAACACTCACATGACTTTCTCTTACTGCGAAATGGCAAATTTTCTTCAAACTTACAATTCTTATTAGTGTTTAAAACCGCCGGCATTTTTATGGAGAAAAACACACAAAAAAAAAACGGAAAAACCTATTCAGTATTTAGTCGCACTTCCGGACATCCAATTTTCTTCACATCCGGATTTCTACAAAATATTTAATTCAATTTACATTATTTAGATGATATAATTGTGTAATAAACTGAAATAGCACTTTAGAAGAAATCATAACCTGGCCGGCCACTCACTCAAAAGTGCTCGTAAATGAATTTTTCTGGAGAATTGTAACAAATAAAAGTTGTAGCTCTTTGTATGTGTAGTTAATATTAAATGTTCAAAGAAAATCTTTTAGAGCCGTATTCGTGAAAAATACAAATAAACTAAAAACTACTTTCAGTAAAGTAAACGCACTTCCGGTCATCCAGTTTTCTTTAAACTCGGGATTTCGACAACATATTTAATTTTAATTAATATTATTTAGATGATAGAATTGTATAATAACTGGAATTGTATTTTAGTTGGAACCTTAACCGCAACCCTTCCCCCTAAAAGTACCCTTAAATGAATTTTCCCCGGAGAAACGTTTCAATTAAAGGTTGTAGTTCTTAGTATGTGTAGTTGATATACAAAGTTTGAAAAAAAATCGTCGGAGCCATTTGTGAGAAAATCGCAATAAGTAAAAAAAACAACTAGTAAACTGGTACTTCCGGTTGAGGAATTTTGACAGATAACATTCTTTAATTTAATTCTAATTAACATTATTTAGATGAAAGAATTGTATAGTAAATTGAAATAGCAATTTAGTGGAAAATCTAACCCCACCCCTCTCGCAAAAGTGCTCTTAAATGAATTTTCCTGGAGAAATGTTTCAAATAAAAGTAGAAGCTACTTGTATGTGTAGTGGATAGAACAAGTTTAAAGAAAATCATTGGAGCCGTTTTCGAAAAAAATTGCAAAATACTGAAAAACAAATACAGCGAAGTGGTACTTCCGGTCTGATGCGATGTTAGTAACTAAACGGAATACCAAGTTTGAGGTTCCTGTCTTTTTTTTGTTTTTGAGACATTCTTTTCACACACATACACCCACATATATATTCATATACATAAAACCACTTCTTCCTACTCATGGAGCCTCAAAACGCGTATTTGCAGGTTAGAACTCAATTTCGAAAATCCGGCACAATCGCATTGCTTCCTTTAATAGTAATTAGAGAAAGTAAAAAATAATTGAAAATTATGTATATGCAATAGTAATAAAAATAAATAAATAATTGTTTTAGAACAATTTAATATGGTTTTTATTAAAGAGAAATTGAATTTAATGGGAAAATGGAGACACAGACATATTACAATGTTTTAAGGGAAAATTAAATTTATTTTCATCCATCCGTTCCATTTATTTTTATGTACTTAATGAATGGTTTTAATTTAAAATAATTAAAATTCTTGCTTATTACAAAAAGGGAATGAAACCAATAGTATCAACATTAATAGCTGGCTTATCTACAAGTCACGTACCTAAAACAGCTTAATCTACCAGTTTAATTAAAATATAATTACAAAAAGTTTGTTAGGATTCAAGCAGAAATAGGTATTTCTTATCTCTTTCTTTATTTCATTTTTTCTTTATATATTTATAATTGTATTAAATTTTCATTAATAAACAAGTTGTCCTCAATATTACATGGAACCTTATAATTATATTTGTCACTTTTGAGATTAATAAAAAAACAGTTTTAATTAAGTGTAAACTTTATAATAATAACTGTCAGATTAAGTACTGAGCTCTGAGTTCAGAAAAACATAAGGTCTAAAACAGATAAAACATGAAATCTAACTTGAATCTGCCTACAGTGTCGGCCGTCAGCTGCCACACCCATTATCATACAACAATGCTGAAATGACGGTTTAAAGCTGACGCTAAGGTCGTAGCTCTTCCAGGGCACCTTAAAATAATTTTTCCCAGAAATAGGTTAATGTATGTGAATTTAGAGTTCCAGGTTGAAAATAAATAAATGAAGCCATTTATTTAAGAAAAGCCCAATAATCTCGGAAAATACTTCAGAACTCAAAATCACAATCAGAAATTCGGATTAATTGATTAACATCAAATTCGAAAAATTTTGGGAAAGCATTTAATGACCTTATTAATTTTATGACTTATAGAACTGAAATAATATTTTATTATATTGATTGATTATATTTAATACTTAATTGTATTAAAACAATATACTTTATTGTTGGCATTATTGAAGGTTTCTTTCTTGATCGATCGTCACCAAATTTCTTCATAACATAAAAAAATGTTGGGAATTTTGAAATAACAAACTTGGTCAATGTGCCATCAAGTTCTTCCAAAATTTTCTACAGAATTCTGCGAATACACTTGCATTTTGCGCTTGTGCTCGGACAACTCCAACGCGATGATCCTTTTTCACTCTTTCCCGTTCCTCCAAACTATGTTCGCTTTTTTTTTTTTTGCCGCGTTCAAGATTCGTGACTGTTACAGGGTGAGTGTGTGTGAGTTCTATGTTTTCGTGGTAATAAAATTTCAAAAGGAGATATTTTGGTATGTATCAAAATGTTTTCCGTGAAGTGCTATGTTCTAAGTATCTTGGATACGGATTTAGTTCGTCACCATTAGATTAGTGCGGCTATGTTTTGGATATTCCTATAAGACAGGATTAAAGCCCCGAGCACATAGCAAGTGGATTTGCATAAATAGTACATAAAAGCGTTCATGAAATTTGCATTTCCGGTTGATGGATTTTGTCAAAACCTTTCTTTGGGATTTTCTATTGATTCTAAAGAGTAATAAGGTTGATTTTCTGCGATTTTATCGTACATAGTCACACAATAAATATAGTTATCAATATACTAGATCAGGTTATTTAATATTTTCTCTTAAAAAACATATGAGTGAAGTAGAAGCGTACAAATCAAATTTAATTTTTTTCTATTTCAAGTTAATTAACTATTATTATGTCCCCACGCGTTGGTCTAGTGGCCAGCTCACTCGCCTTTCGTGCGAGAATTCAGGGTTCAGGGTGTTGTCCCAGCATCGTGATAAAAAGTGGAAAGCTACAGTTAGTAGCGCCCTAGGTAGCGAATGACGGAACTAAACGGCATGGGAACTACGGCATGCTCCCCCCCCCCCATTCAAATCGCCATCTGGCAAGCCTTGGCCCTTTGATGGGCTGTTGCGCCATAGGGTTTTTTAAGTAATATATATGGATGTGTTAGGTGGAGAGAATTTAGGTATGGTAGATGAATTGAGAAGAAGACTTGTTTAACACTGGTTAACTGATATATTAATAAATAGACACAGACTGCCCGGACTTCACAATGGATGAATGTTTAAGGTAGAGTGGTATGAGAATGACACGTAGCGATTGGATGTATTGAACTGATTTCAACTGTCTTCAACTGTCTTTTTTGGACTGTCCATCGCTATATTTATACAGCTTCTCCCACTCCAGTCCGAGAGAGTGGTTGAGATTCTCTTGCTCTCTATGGTTGCTGTTTGCTCTCTTGCTGTTTCATATTATTATAGGTTAATTTTTACTATTATATTATAATATTACATTTTGTTTCACCATTGTTCTAAAATCATTGTTTCTCTCAGTGATAAATCTTGCTGAAATTAACAAGATAATATAACATGTTTGTGACCAGTTATAGTTGCAACCAGAAGATGAAAGAAAAGATGGTTGCGTGTATACGTATATAGTTTCTCTAGTCCTTTATTAATTATTCATGTGCATAGGCTAGAACGGCCTCTATTGTGAACTTCTTTTCAATCAATACAAGGAGGCGATTATCAGATGTTTGTAAAATATAAGTAACAAAATTCGAAACTATTCAGCAAAAAAATTATGATGTTTTATAACATGAGAGATACTTTTATTGAGAAAGACATTATTTTAGAGAGAATTATTAACAAACAAATTATCTTTGATGGAAAAATTTTGCCTTAATGAATGGAATGTTATAAGGAGTGATTGAGAGAATATCCACTTTTTTCCTAAGAGTGGAAGTAATGCGATTATATCATATTATTTTTAAATTCAAGATACTCCTGAAATAAACATTTTTAAATAAACAGTTGAATACGATAGTTTTTTTAGTGAATGAACTATATGGGCGGTTGAACTGTGACGTTAAAGTGTGATTATATCAAGAAACTAAAAATTGCTGGTAGAAAAAACTATAGTTCGTTTAAGAACCACCATAGCGCTGGCTGTGTTGCGATATACATATGCTTAAAACAAAAATTATGAGGCCCGACCCAAAGTTTTCTCTCAAAATCTGTCAAACCGAAATGAGTCTTTACCGTGTTTTTTACTAGAAGAACCTAATTATTGATTTGAAAATACTCTTAATAATATTTATATTTAAATTAGACAAGATTTGATAAAATTTATTCATAATTAAATTTTAAAAATTTAGTATATATCTTAATATTTATTAATCAAACATTTCGTTGCTATATAATGAAATAATATTATTGTAGATGGCTTAAGTATTGATTACAGAATCAAGTTTAATATTTCATCTATACATAATTATATAATTTATGACATTATCAATTATTGGAAATATCTTGTTTATTATATTATTAATTTAATACAAATATAATAACATACTTATTAATATACATTTATGAATTATTTATTTTTGCGTTATATACAGCGAAATGCTGACATTTCATTTTGATATTGTTAGTATATTCTATCCTGCTTAAATATTCTATCAATTTATAAATATTGATAAACTGATAATATTTTTCGTTAATTACCTAAATTTCGTTTTTGCCATAAAAAATGATGATGTTATACCTTCACATCACTTGCTAATTTTTACCCAAATACTTATGTATAGGATCCTATAATGTTTTTGACCAACCACCTACCTATAAATAAGAGGTCGATCTGAAGTTCACGACTCTTTTGTTTATACGTCGTAGCTGAGTCTGTTTTTTGATGCACGTTACAATGTCTTCTCGAGAACAAGTTTAATTTCTACTTTGACTGTATTCTTTTTTTTTTTTATTTCCGGCATTTACTAGTTGTCTGAGTATTGTTTGAGTTTTTCTGTGTTTTAAAGTTGTCGGAGTGTTTCATAACAGACATTTTTTTATTTTATTATTATTAAATAAAAACTAAAGAATAATAAAAATAAATCTGATATTGATGTTAACAAAAAAAAATGAGAGAAGAAAAAAAAAAATTAAAACTGTGGAAAATGCCTATAAATTTATGGATGGCCTAGTGACCTAAATCTTTAGCGTCCAAATAATACATATTGATTTGTGTTGTTAAGCAAAATATTTTCGTAATGAGAGAGGTTGTCTTCTATGTGAACAAGTAATATATACATATATAACTTGTTCATTTATGTATGTTTATGATGTGTACGTCTAGATGTCGGTTACATCAGATATGCTTACTCTAACATTATATAACTATAACACTGATATTTCATTAGCAAAGCATTAGAATGTTAAGATCAAATTTTCTTGAAACATGAAATAATACCGAAATCTGACGTCACAGATTTTCCCAGAAGCCCCCGAAAAATATATAATTTTTTGGGGAAAATGTTACAAAATAAAAGGTGACAGTTTATATGTGTGGGGTTGTCTGATTTTCTTCTAATCTAGAATTCTTTTAAGTTATCTTAATATTATGCAGATTACAGTACTATATAATTTTACTGAAGTAGCATCGTTCTAGAAAATCCTTCAGTAACGTCGTAGTTAGTGAATTTTGTCTGAAACTATTTTTTGATGGTGATACCTCTAATTGAACCCAACTGCTAACGAATTAGCCAGAGAACAGCTGGACTCAGCAGTTTCATCAGCAACCACATCAAGACGCCACTACCTCGCTCTAAGCGCATGCCAACTACGCATTAAATCCTCTTACGCCCACAAGAGTGAATTGACGAATAGGCTTCAACCACGACAGCATAGCTCTCATCTAGAAGCTTTCTCTAGCTGTAACAGAAAAGGAATATGAAAGCTGACCATCTGAGGGGCTTAGGAGCATCAACCAAGTCAACTTTGAAGAGTATATGGATAGATGGATAGATGGATAGATGGATAGATAGATAGATAGATAAACCAGATAAACTTTTAAAGAGAAAAAGTTCAGTCGCCATATTAACATCAAACTTGAAAGGTATACTAAGATAGCCACACTAGATAACCACTATTAGTACTAGCAAGCGTTTTTACTAATTACATAACTCCTCAAGCGATTCACAACACCTACGCTATACCATTCTACATTCATCACACAACTAACCAACAACATTTTACTCTTCGCCCGATCAATCTAACCTATACTGTCTTCTCTCTTTACTCGGTGAGTTTAGTACCAGTTTTATGTTCTCAATTACACAATTTAATCATCATTCATCATTCCTGTTCCCACTACTATATTACAAGATGGGATATCAAATTGGGGCTTCCTGCAAATTTTGTTGTATTTTTGTTGTTTTGGTTTTGCCATTCTGTTCACACTAAAACAGACAACTCACTAAGTTTTTTTTTTTTTGGTATCTCAGAGTACCTCAAAATAGGCAAAAACTCAATTTTCAAAAATTTGACCCTATCTTAATACTTATATACTTAATAATATTACGAGAAATGTGAAAAGGATATTGTAGGTTTAATTGGATAAAAGTTAGATAAAGAGAGGTCGACTAATATTTGGTATATGGACATCCTTCCCATACATTAAGCCTAACTGTCTTCACATTAGCCCTATTTAATTGATTAATTAAATAGTCTGGAACTGTTTGTTAACAAAATTAAGGTCGTTAAATATCTTACTTCATTACACGTTAGTTAGATAAACTTATTAAATAGAAGTTATTTTGTAAGTTTATTACAGAGTTTATTAATAAAGAATTATTAGATAGATATAACAGATGCGGTTCAGTCGCTCGCCGTCTTTAATCGTTTGAGCCTTTTACTTTTTCTCTCCCTCTTCTTTACTTTCCCTCTTCCTAAATCCATCTAAATAATTTGTATTTTTTATTGCCACTTTGTGGTCGCCGCCCAATTTCTCACGATACGAATGTTTTCTTCTCCACTAGTCCAATTTTCTTCGGTCTACGCTCCAGGCAACATCTCTTTGTTCAGTGCCTCCGCTCGATTCGTTTCTTCGCTGCTTCTTGAATTGCATTATACACCATCATTAATTATACATCATCGTTTCTGTTTTGATGGTCGATAATTCACCATCTTCACTTAATCTCAATTCAGCTATACACACTTCTAAACAAATACACCTTACACACGCATCTCTTAGCAGAACTTGTAGCTTCTACCAGTCTGTGTGTGTTTCAACTTTCATCTGTGCTTCTTCTCGTCCAATTAAAGGATAAATTAAATTTACCTTATTTAGCTCTCTATTATTTTACGCATTCCGCGTTTATGCTATTTTTCTTTACAACAGCTCTCTACATGATCTGCTACCACTCATTATCTTCAAATATTTGAATGTTGACGTTATGAGTTGAGCTACAAGTTAATTTGTGAGTTACAAGTTAATTTGGATATAGCAAAATAAAGAACAAAATTTTTACTTCGACCTAGTATACTATTATTTTATATTATGCACTTTTTAAAATATGAAAGTTAAGTGAAAAAAAGTAATTTTTTAAATTTTCAATTGTTGCACTGCTTTCAGGATGAAGTTCTGCAAACTTTTGTCATATTTTGAAAATTGAGTTTTCACCGAAAATACAAGTTGTGGGGGGGAAAATCGCAAAAAAAAATTTTCAAGCAAATTATCAGTCAAACCTCACTTTATTATTATTATTATTATTATTATGCCGGGTGCCTGATGGAGTGGGACCTAAGCCTACGTGGCTTTTATCCCCCGATGCCCCCCATATCATCCCCTTAGTTAATCTCCCCCGTAGCTTACCGGTCAGTCTACAATATCCCAAGATATCCTTAAACTCCAACTCGCCCAGACAATCCTGCGAGAGTGGTGCTCTCCCAAATACGCAAAACCTAGAACTAGGGAAACATAAATACAACTGACATAAATAGTGATACACCGTTTCCCTGACTCCGTCGTCGCAAATTCTGACAAATGGGACTAGACGCCCTCCCTACGTTAAACAAGTGTGTCCAGTCACTATCCCCAACAAGGTCCTTAGACCTGTCCTACTGAGGGACAGGAGATACTCCGGAATTCCCTGCTTATTTACTTTTATAAATCTTTTAGCTTGGAGGCACCTGTGCGTGTCCATCTCAGCATTTCTCCAAAACTCTCATCTCCCAAAGTCTAATCTGTTTGTCACGAAACTTCTTTGCGACGGCAGGACCACAAAATGGTAATGATGATCCCTCCCTAGCCAACTGATCCGCCTCGCATTGGCCCTCTATTCCCGCATGTCCGGGTATCCAATAGAGACGCACCTTACCCCTCCGAGAGAGAAAATCCGCACCTCCTTTATCTCTTCCTGCCCCTCCCCCACAAGGCGGCAGCATTCAATAATGCCCACCACCTCGGACTGGAAGACAGTAGCCAAACTCGCTTCGGTGGTACTTATATTAAAATTGGAACGATACAAACCTCACTTTATTTCGCTGACTGAATTTTTTGTTTTGCTTTCATTTTTTCAAAAGGATAACAACGATTTTCTCTGAACTTTCTGTAGAATACAGGACTCTGGTTTGGAATTTTGAGCTGAAGTTTATTATATGCTGTGGTGTGGTATCTAAATAGAATTTCAAGTTTGAGCTTCGTGCAATTTTTCATTTCCTGTGATATTTTTGAGCACGAATACACGCACAGACGCTAAAAACATTTTTTTTGGTGGTACAAAAAAACGGACCCCAAAAGATATATTTCCGGTATAACCTCAATTTAAAAAAATCAATACTTCCTCTTATAATAGAGAGTAAAAAAAAAAATAAGGGGGTTGTTGAATAAATTGAAACTTCTAAACCTAAAAATTGAAGTCGATATATTACTATAGAAAAGAAATCAACTGCCACAGGTGTATGAAGATATAAGTATGAAAAAAGTTGTGACGAATATGTTTGTTTGTGTGTGTATGTATGTGCGCTTTCGCGACCATGTTTCAATGATCGGATATGTGTGTGTGTGTGTGTGTGTGTGTGTGAATGTATGTTCATGTGTATGTGGTCGTTTGTTGGCACGAGGTGCAAAACGACACGAGGAAACCTGCGGGGGAGTGGCGATGGGAAGAGGTTGCGCAACTACAAAACTTAATCCTATCACCCCTTTTTTTTTCTACACTTCTACCTCAAATATACACCATATATATAAAACACGCAGGCACATACACACACACACACACACACACACACACACCCGCACGCCAGATTACATACAACCATACACTGAGTTGAAATCTTCACGGTCGAGTTACGAAAAGTTTGCGAGAGAATCAGATTGAATTCATCAGGGACGAGTGGCTAGGGAATTTCTTTTAGAGTTGCGATAAGGGAATACCCTCTGGCACATATTTCCCCTAAACCACTTTCTCGAAAAAAAAAAAAAAAAAAAACTTTTTCATAGTAGGTGATTGTTGTAAACTTCTTCAAACTGTGGACTGTCGGTAATTTTTTTCTTTTTGGTTCAAGAGCTTCTCTTTTCTTGGATTTAATCCTATCATCTTTCTTTTTTTCTACTTCGCTTTTTTTTTATTTTTTTATTTTACTGAGAAACAGAAAGAGAGATATTTATAAGTCTTTTACTTTACTGAATAAAACACTTTTTAATAATTATATATATATATAATGTACAAAATGTGTTAATAAAATCAAAGAAATATACATGCTAAAGATTAACTCCTAAATCCAGGAAAAGTTTCTTAATAATATTGTTATTGCTTTGAAAGTAATTTGGGACAAAAAAAAGAAGACATAATTGTTCATAATTTCTTAGAACGGAATTTTTTTCATACCATGACAAATATGTCGTTTATAAGTCACAACAATACAGTGAAAAACGTTTAATACGAAACTGAGTGGACCGAAATATTTGTTCATGTTAAAAGAATTTCGTGTTAAACGATAAAATAGCGGTTCAGATTTGTTTTCGTCCCGATTTCTCTCTGCCATTGTACACGTAAAATTAAATAAGTTCTATCCTTAATCCTATTCTTAAAATTACAAAAAAAAGAAAAGAATAAAATTCGTTGATTTTTAACACAAAATTCACAGAAATTCGGTGAACCGAATTGCCGGAATCGGTGTATAACTAATTGAACTTTTTTGACAATGGAAACTAATGGAGTTGATGAGGAGAGAAATTGGGATTGATTAATTAGGCGAGATATAAAGACACTGTTATAATATGGCTATAAGTCTACACAAACTGCCCTGGACTTGTAATGATTTTATAGAATAAAGGGTTAGAGTAGAGTTATGACATGATGTGATGTATTTGGTTGAATCTGATAGATAGATGTCTAGATCTCTCACTGGCTTATATACAGGTTCTCCCCTCTCTAGCCTGCTTAAGTGAAAGAGTACCAGAGAGGGCCTTTTTTTCTCTAGGTCGCGCTCTGTGTACTCTCTCTTGCCGTTGCCGTTACAGAAACCTAGCAACAGTGGCCGCCATTGTTTATTTTCTTCCATCTAACGAAAAAAATCTGCGTGACGATGTGACTGCAGAAAACAGGTATATTTTGTTCGTCCGGGAAGTGAAATCTTTTCGTGTTAAAAGAAAAAAATGTATGAATTGTGGTTGGTTTCGCAGAACTAGAAAGCATCAGAGATATTTTCCGCTATAGCCTGCTTCTTCTGGCTTTCGCCCATCATCCGGATGCTTTTTGTCAAACAGTGTGATAACATATAACATAGTGACAGTAACAGTGTGATAACATTAGATAACATGAGTGTATCGACTAAATTTGCTCTGATGATGAATATTGAACTAATCATCCTGATGATAGGCGAACGCTCGAAACCGGTCGATGAACACAAAAAGAAGCAGGCTATCATGGAAAATATCTCTGATGAAACAAATGTATGAAATTACTTAGTATTTTGTGGGGGACCGCAGTATGATTTCGTGTTAATCGATTTTTCATGTTAAGCGTTTTCGTTTTAAACTATTTTCTACCGCATTTGCATGAACAAATTAAAAATTATATACAAAATAGCGAATAGATTTCCGTTTTTTCTTTTAGCAATAAACGACGGCTGTCGTTCATTCGTTTTCTTATATAGGATAAAAAAAATGTTGTTGATGAATTGAATTAAGACTCTTCATATTATTGTAATTTCTCAAGTTCCTCTAAAAAAAACAACAAAGTATTATGATTTCATAAATTTTATTACACTTTAAATCTTTGCTTCTTAATGGAAAACATAAATTATATTGAACTGGCTCTTTAGTGGGCAAATTAACATAACTGGTTTTCCAGGTTTAGATTAGATTAATAAAGTGGTGGCATAAGCCTCATTCCACTTAGTGACCTACACTCAGAGGTCTATTATGGATCCTCAGTGGTTCGCTCTTTTAAGCAGACCTAGTAAAGCAGAAGCTTGTGTGTGTAAATAGTAACGAAGTTTAAAGAAAATCGTTGGAGCTTTCTTCGAGATAATAGCGACAAACTGAAAAGGCTAATTCTATAGGGTCGCACTTTGTTGATGGATTTAGCTCGAAACCGACGGGTCAAATGCGATGGTAGTGTTTAAACGGTATACCGAGTTTGTGAGCTTCCTGTGATTTTTTTTTTGGTTTTGATATATTTTTTTACAGCCATATATACCATTTGCTAAAAACCGTTTTTTTTTCGTATTCAGGGTATATCAAAACAGGCATTTCCGGTATAAACTCAAATGGGAATATTCTATTGACAACTGAAAAACATTCAGAAGTTGCACTTCTGGTTGATTGGTTTGACTAAAAAGTCTTATTCATAGAGGAGGTCGTGTTACTAAATATTTCAGCTTCATAATCACTTCCTGCGATGTTTTGTATATGAGATACAGACACACACAGATCATTCACCAAAAATATTTTTTCATACTTAAGAGTCCACAAAACATTTTTTCAATTGAAAACTCAATCCCGAATATTTGACACAATTGTAATAATCTTTCTTTAAGAGAAACTACTTAAAAAGCATCAGTAAGTGATCTTGTGTTTCATAAAATACATTGCAGCACAGTCATTTTATTAATTTTGGAGCCGTCCTATAAAACCTGACGTTATTCCCAAATATCACACTAGTCCGGGCCCCCAGCATCTTCCAGTCTTCTCTAGAAGTCTAGTTTTATTCTAATATTGTGAATAACTCGTAAGTTTTTAAAATATAAAGCCGAAGTTTTCTGTTTGACCAATCTTGATAGTGTTTTATCACGCATAAGCTATAATCAATAGTTCCATTAGTAGCCTCATCTAGGCGCCACTTTTGTACCTCCAAAAGCACGCTAACTACGCATTACTTCCACTGTCACGCCTGCTACAATGTATTATCTATTAGGCTTCAAAACTTCAATAGTGAATCTAGACACATAGAAGTTGTATCCAATGTCAGGGGGAATTGAATAAAAAGTGGACCATTTGAATGTTTAACAATCAAACTCCCAGATAAACATTAAAGAGTAAATATCTGTCGCTAATCAATTTCAACCTTAAAAGGTAAAAACTAAATATAAAAAAATATATTGTGTTTATTATAATTCATTAAAGAAGTGACTCCTTTTCACTGCGATCTGTACAAACAAAGATAATTTTTTTTTTCTCTCCTTCAATAATTTATTTGCAACTGTGCAATAGATACAATAAGCAAATATTAAGGCCCGCTTATATATTAGGTCACGGGGCCACTGACTCTTCAGGCGTCGGGATGGATTATCGGGTAAGGTTTGACTAGCAAGTTGTTGAACCAAAGGATTATGATGATGGGACAGGAAGATATGGAATCTTTGATAACGGGATTTTATTAGATCGGACACAAATGGAATGGATAGGTCATTATGTAAGGTTTTATTGGAGACATAATAAGGAACATTGGTAATTTTTTCTAGGATTTTGGACTGTAAGGATTGGATACGGTAAACGTTGAAATGCTTAGGGGAGCCCCATAACTCTAGACCGTAAGACCATATTGGTCGTAGTAAAGTTTTGTATAGTGTAAGCTTATTTTTTTAAAGCAAGTTTGGATCGTTTGTCTAAGAGTCTTGAAAGGATAAGAAATTGAAATGTATTTGGTGTGGATGTTGTTGTTGTAGAGTAGTGGTAGGGTGTAGCACGAGCGGTTTAGTAAAAGGGCTTGTATGTATGTTTGAGATAGAAGTATTAGTAATAATCAAGAGAATACCACTTTTTTTGAAATAAATATATTCTCTAAGTGAATTTAAATGGTTTACAATATTCACAACTATATCTTAATAATTCAGATGTATATCTAGAATAAATGCAAAGCTCTTATGTTTTAACTTATATCTGGCACTGATTTGAAGAGGGCGATTCCTGAAGTAGTGTTCTGGCTTGGGTAGAAGAATGCAGACTGTCTTGTTTGAAAGCAGAAGGCAGACAGTCCTGAAGGAATGCTCTCTCTAACAAAACAGTTGGCCATGTAGCATTGTATTAATTTAACGGATTTTTGTGCCTTTGTTTTCCTAATAGCAATGATCTAGATTGTAGTATACCTGGCTATATCCACTACACTAATATACATTTAAAATATTAACAAAATTAGATTTTTGATACTATAAAATATTCTACACTATTTTTCAAAACTATTATTATTTTTGATACTATAAAATATTCTAAACTCTAAACTATTTTTCAAAACTATTATTTCCTTTTTTTTCTTTCTTCCACTACAAAATCGTGGTATGGGGGTTCCAGGTTAGCAAATATAAATTAAATCACTAATAGCCTTGCCATTCTTAGTAGCATACTTTGCTAATTAATTTACTAGTATTAAAAATATGGTATTTAAATGTTTGTATATGTCAGGAAATTCAAAAAGATTGGGATCCCAGATGTTCAGCACAATATTAATTTTAACAAAGACAATGTAAACACAACATATATAGTGACGAATTCTATTGAATGACAAGAAAATAAGATGATATATTGTAGAAAACAATACGCGAAGAAACAGATGAAGAGTAAAATATTAATAAACATTTACAGATTTGAGTATGTTTTGCACCTTTTCCTTTTGTTTCATATGTCTTCAAAGTTCACTCTCTCACACACTAATACTCTCTCTCTCTCTCTCTCTCTATATATATATATATATATATATTCTTTTATTCATACCATTATCTAATTCTCACATCCCAGCGACAAACATTGCTCCTCCCTCTCATACCCACACACACATACATATTACACATTGAGCATCCACTTTTATAGTTTCACCCAGCTCCATCCAAAAAAAATAAAGAGATCTCTCAACATTGTTTTTTCTTACTTTTATATTACCACATTCTCCCTTATTTTCAACTTCGTCCACCAGCTAAGAAAGTTTGCATGCACGCTGACTTAATTATGCCCAAGTGTGTCGTATTCCTCGTATTCCATTTGAAATTTTTCTACAGGGAGTGCTATATGAAATTAGTTCCCAAACAGCTGGAGAGAAGGGGGGGGGGGATAATAAAAAATTTTACACTTTTCCTTATGGCGTCAAGTAATTGAAAAATTTGATTATTCAAGAAACAATCAACTTTGAATGTCTTTGGTGTATACTTTTCTTTTTACTTTTTTTTCTTTATCGTACAATAAAATACTTACTTTTAATAGAATAATTTATTAATAAAGATACTTCTAATATAACACTTTGTTTCTCTTACTTTTATAAGATGAAGTAAACGATAGTGTCTTTTTACTGTTAGAGGAAGTATTGTAATCGTGTCAAATTCTCGAAATTGAGTATTCACCGGATATATCCGTTTTGAAGTCCTTCTGAGTCATTTTAAATCACATTTTAGTCAAACTAATTTGTATCCATATTTTGTAGCGATTTGAACACCTATTGATCCTTCATTTGAACCGATTTATTGTCTTCTATTAACCATATTTTGAACATTAAGAACCACTTTTTACACAAATTTATTTTTTTCTGAACTACTTTATTACTTTATGTTGAACATTTTGAATCACCTTGAACTGCTATTGATTCTCTTTTGAAAGGATAAACTTATCTGAAAAGTGATTTTTAACGTTCAAAATGATGTTATAGAAGATAATAAATCGTTTCAAATAAAGGATCAATAGGTGTTCAACGTGGTTCAAAAAGTTAAAAATGGAATCATAATTTGGTTCAGAAAAGAATAAATTTATCTAAAAAGTGGCTCTTAATGTTCAATATGACGAAATTGAAGACAATAAATCGGTTCAAATGAAGGAACAATAGGTGTTCTAAGTGGTTCATAATGCTCAAAATGAGGTTACAGATTGGTACGGGCGGTGTTTGCCAATAGGTCGATGGATATGGAGGGGAAGCCTACGGCTGTTTGTTGAGGGAAAATATTCCACATTCTTTGCCATGCCCTGTGTTTGTAGCTAACTTCAGAACCCTGACAGGCCACGATTATTTGCCTTGCCATTTATTTAGGCTAGGAATATTAAATGAAATGACAGTGCTCTTTGCGAGGAGGGAGTTTTTCGACGCCATCCACTTAAAGAATTGTAGTAAATTAGGTGAGAGTAAAGAAAACTTAAGTTACACAGAAACCTCAATAAGATATTGGTCTGCCCGAAACTTAATTGCCGATAAGCAAGTAGTATCCGGCGTAGGATAAAAAAAAAAAAAGGCTACTGGTTCAGAAACAATTTACTTTGACTAAAATTTGGTTTAAAATGTTCACAATGAAGGAAAAGGTGACAGGCTGGTTCAAGTAGGTTTTATTGTACTCGATTTTGGATCGAAGTGTTTAAAATTAGGAAATTTTTGGGTCAAAAAATATTTATTTTGGTGGGGAAAATGTTCAAATTATTCACAATGAATAACTTAATTTGATTCAAAAAAGGATTATTGCGGGGGAAAAATTGTTAAGATATAGGAAATAGTTTGGTTAAAAACAGATTTAATTTGAATGGAAAAAAGTTTAATATAAATGGAAGAAGGTTTAATTTAAATGGAAGAAGGTTTAATTTAAATGGAAAAAGGTTAAATTTAAATGGGAGAAGGTTTAATTTAAATGGAAAAAGTTTTAATTTAAATGGAAAAAGGTCTAATTTGAATGGAGAAAGGTTTAATTTAAATGGAAAAAGGTTTAATTTGAGTGGAGAAAGATTTAATTTAAAGGAAAAAAGGTTCAATTTAAATGGAAAAAGGTTTAATTTGAATTGAGAAAGGTTTAATTTGAATACAAAAAGGTTTAATTTAAATGGAAAAATGTTTAATTTAAATGGAAGAAGGTTTAATTTAAATGGAAGAAGGTTTAATTTGAATGGAAAAAGGTTTAATTTAAATGGAAGAAGATTTAATTTAAATGAAAGAAGATTTAATTTAAATGGAAGAAGGTTTAATTTGAATGGAAAAAGGTTTAATTTAAATGGAAAAAGGTTTAATTTGCCTAAAAAATGCTATATATAAAATTTTAGTTATACAATCTTGCCCAAAAATCTATCTGAAATATTAAATTACTTTTGTTAACTTTAGATTTCTATTTCAGATGAGGCTACAACAAGAAGAGAAGGCCTAATAACTAGCTGTTTATAACAAGGTATGTTCTTTCTAAGCCAGTCACTTAATAAAATAAAATAAATTTATAAGGCAATAATATTTATTGGGGGTTAATAAAGAGATCTCTTTTTTCTTAATTCATTTTTCCCCATCCTCTAAGAAGGCAACTTCCTCTATGACTTCTGGCAGACATTTATTCGCCAGCTACTTATGTCTTTCTACAGCAGAGCAAATGCCGAATTGTGGACGAAGCCCATGTTAAACTGCCACCTAGTCCGCCTTTCGGTTCCAACAATACTGGCAGTTTTTTGCAAGTTTGCTGCCTACATTTCCCCCTCAAAAGTCCATAATTTTGGCCTTGAATCCTGGACTTCGTGACAGGAAAGCCAACTAGTGCTTCTGGCTACTATTTGAATTCTTCCGTTACTAATCATTTTTGAACAGGCCTCACTTTTGAAATTTCGATATTTCCCTGACTAGGAATTGTTGTTTGTTGCTTGCAAATCACTCATGAGCGCTACCTCTTCAAGATATCTTAACTGCTAGTGCCTCCCTGCATGAGTAAAATCACCATTATATCAAAATCGGACGTTCGTTTTTCAACTGGCACTGCTATTTAGAAGTTAGTTCAATAAATCCTAACGCCATTTCTTATCTATTCTCTGTCAATACAAGATACGCCAAGAGATTAACTTCAACGTTTAACTTAGAGTTTATTTTTATTTCAATGACCTTAAAATTTTAGTTCATGCAAAGACGCAATTCATTGGTGAATGAATACATTTCCCGATATTGAAAAAGAACATTATCTTAAGTCCTTTAAATATTTTTCTGATTTTGAAAATCTATATACTATGTAAATTTTGTTAATTATTAAAAAGACTGAATAAAAATTGATATATTTTACATTAATTTTTACTTTAATGATGCTTTTCGTTTTTCACGTTCTAAAAAAAAAAATGAAAATAATGAAAATAAAAATTATAACCAAAGGTTGAGTACCTTATTACGTCGATTAAAAAAAAATAAAAAATGACCTCATTAATTCAATAACCGTATTAAAATATTAATTCAAAAAACACCAATATAAGTGGATAATTGTACAAAATAAACAATTTTATGTCAGAGCACGCTCCTTGTACAAACGTTACATTGTTTATTATTATCATCATTTTGTTTACTAAATAGGATTACTTTTTTTTTTAATTACATTACGAATTGTTGTCTGCAATTTATTTTTTTCTTTTTCAGACATGCTTATAAAATAATGCAATTTGACGTTTACATTTAAAAGTAAAGTTGTTTGCGTGGTTTATGACCTCCCCCTCTCTGGTGGCAGGCAACCTCAGCTTGCATGTTGCAGCTCGTTAGTTGAACTGCTATCGATTGTACCAATTGCAAGTGAGGGGAAACTCTTCAGCCCCTAATGCGGACCTTGGCCTGCGGTATATCAGAGTTATACCTTTCAATGCTGCAGCCCACCAATTCAGCTAGCTTTCATCGCCTGTCATGTCATCTAACTATTTCTTCTTTCTCCTCCATCATACTTCGGTTATCTCTTCCACAATCATTTTCTTTACCTATTCTGCCCGTACCAGTTTTGATCTCCAGTCTTGGTCTTAAGAACTATGTTCAATTTCCAGGTCAGATCCTTCTTATCCAAATATTTATTTATTATTAAATCCAAAATAGAAAACTGCCCAAAGAATAAAAGTTTATTTTGAGTTTTGACGAGTTCGCATCGAATTGAATGCATTCTGAAAGCTAACTTTGAACTAGCCAAATTCCAGAAAACCCGAGGAGCTTTCCCTAATTTCTTAGAATCTTCCTCTTAAAGGTCCTTAATATCCACTCACACTTCATGGAGATTATTTCTTCGCACTCTAATACATTATCTGTGAGAAACAATCTCCAACAGCTCCACCTCATATGTATAATATATTTAGATATATGATAAAGAGAGTTTTGATAAATAGCTTTATATTTGTAAGACATAATTCTTCTTAGATTATATCTTTATATTTTAATGATTTTAAACAACTTTATATCTATATCAGGCGAGCTTAACGTCCGATTACCAAATTAGATGTTATGTCACGGACGCACATACTTTATCATTAATATTTTTTAAACTAATGTAAATTTAGCTGTTACACGCGAGAATCGAACTGGGGACCTCCCAGTTACAAGCCCCCATGCTCATAAACACTTTATATTTGTACTTATATATGTTTGAATTGTATGTGTTTATTTAGTTAAATATTCATTATTCTATTCCTATATTTCAATGCGTACATTCGTCTGTAATATTTTTCTTTCTCTTACCTTTCCTTCCTTAGAAAGAGAAAGTATTGCGATTAAATTTTCATTAGAGTAAGAGGAAGTATCAAATTTTCAAAAATGGTGGTTTCACCGGAAATACATATCTTGAAGTCCCCTAAATACTAAAAAAAAAAGTTTTCTTAGCGAATAATCTATGTTTTTGTATGTATGTCTTTGTATCAAATTGTAGCAATTGTTGGCCGTTAGAAATGATCAGATGTATCTCTTAGTTGGCTGATCGGCCAGGGGATATCATAAGAAAAACACTAAAAAAATTTTTAAGTGTTTTTTATTAATGGCCCGACGTTTCGACAAACATTGTTTGTCTTCTTCAGGGGCTATCTATAAAGAAAAAATATACATAAGAATCTAGCTAGCATTAACAGAACAAAAACAAAAACAGAAAATATGGCAATAGAACAATAAAAAAACAAAAAACAAAAATGGTAATGGAAAACTAAATAAAACAAATTACAAAGGTAAATACAGATACTCGTATAGAAAAATTATGGAAATGTTACAGACCTTAGAATCGGAAAATTTGTATGCTCTATTAATTACTACATGTTCAATAATGACTGTGGTCTATGAGTGCACTACCAGTGAAAGGTTGAGAAGGAACACCGGTGAAAGTAGTGGTGGTGGTGGTGGTGGGGGCGTACCGTTAGGAACTTGTTGGAGTGAAGGGACTAAGAAGCAGGACAAATACAATAAACACGTATATTTTTATATATATATATATATGTAATTTTTAATTAAATTTTTTAATAAATAAGGATTTTAAGCTAATTGGAATATGGATCGGATTAATGGGAATAGTTTGATGAATAGATAGGAGGAAAAGGGAATTAGCAAGGGAAAATATGTAAGACGCTAAGGGCTGGGTGGATGGAAATATGTCAACTTAATGGAGTGGAGGATGTTGTTGTAGAGTGATGAGATGACTTCTTTGTCTTTTTTGTGGTTTATGGGATTGGGTTGTAGGTGGATATGTACTGATTCTCTAGGAGGCGTTTGTGTGATTAGGTTGTGTCTTTAAAATGGATGGGTTTTGCAGGTCAAAGGAATGATTTATTTTTGTTCTGTTAATGCTAGCTAGATTCTTATGTATATTTTTTCTTTATAGATAGCCCCTGAAGAAGACAAACAATGTTTGTCGAAACGTCGGGCCATTAATAAAAAACACTTAAAAATTTTTTTAGTGTTTTTCTTATGATACCCCCTGGCCGATCAGCCAACTAAGAGTATATCTTTGTATTTTAACAGAATATCTCAAAAATAAAAAATCACGGTGCGCTCAAACTTGTTTTTTTTTTCGTTTAGGTAGAACCACTGCATCAAATATTTCGGGCAAAATCCATCAACCGGAAAGTACGATTTCATTGAATTTTTTTTTTTTTTTAGTTTTCCGAGTTTTTTTTTTTTTTAAATAGCTCAAACGAATTCTCTTTAAACTTCGTGTACGATGTTCACACATACATACCCATAGCTTTTATTTTAAATATTTTACAGGAAAAATGGATTTCTGAGGGTTCTTCGGGCGGAGAGGGCAGTCGCGTTATGCTGCCCTGTTAAGGTATCACTTTAATTAATAAATGGATTTACTATGTATATTATATTAACATACATTAGAAGTATTACTAGAATTGAAAATTTGAAAGAAATCGGTTAGCCGGAAGTGCGATTTTACAGAATAGGTTTTTGAAATTTTAAATTAATTTTTTCGAAAATGTCTACGACGATTTTCTTTAAATTTGGAATGCTCATTGCACATATAAAAAAACGTACCACTTTTATTTGAAACAGTTTTTCGAAAAAATAATTATAAGAGTTTTGTGAATCTATCTGTTACGATTAAAAATGTAAACTGCATAAGCTTTGTTGGATGTGACAGAAGGCGCCCCATAGAAGCGCCTTCTATAGGTAAATTTTGCAATTTTAACAAAAATGTATTAATTAAATTGTATACATTGATTTTTATAAGAGGATTTATATCCTTTAAAAATAAATAAATAAATATCAAATATATATATATAAAGAACAACCCAAGATAAACTTTTACCTTCAATGTTTATTTTGGGCAGGGGAAGGAAGTGAAAAGAGAAAGTGGAAATGTTATTTCAAAATGATATATTTGAGAATTAAATTGAAATCAAAGACAAGATTATGTTGATAAACTGTAAAGGCTTTAAAGACCTGTAAAGGCTTTTTATTCATGTTGAAAGCCGAATTTAATTGTTCATAAAGGGGGCTTGGGAAAAAGTAAAGTGCTCAAACTTTTTCTACTCGAGCTTTTAGACCTTTATATTTATGTTATTGTGACTGGAAAAACATGACGGTCAAAGAGGCCCACCTGCCCAAGTAGAATTAACGAGCTTGATGATCTTTAGCTGCAATACATTAATATCCACATTTATATTTTGTCCCTCCCAAATAAATCTTAACATATTATTATTAAAATATAAAATTTTATACATTTAAATTATATGAAATTAATTTGGTTGATTAACCTTATTTATAAACTATGTCTAAGAGAAATAATAAAACATAACCGAATAATAAATGATATATTATCCAATCAAATTACAATACATTTCACTGAATTATAAATATCAGATTTGTTATTGCAAGCATTATTCCTCCTTATTTAGGCCCATTTCTTTGAACAATTGTATTAGCAGAGAGAGAGAGAGAGAGAGAGAGAAAATGACAGGACCACTCTCTCGTACTGGAGTGGGAGAAACCACATAAATACAGCGGGAAACAGATAGGAGAACAGTTCATACTACTGAGTTCATACAGCCAATCACCACGTGTCATTACCCTTTACCACTCTACCATACTCTATCATTTCAAGTGTAAAGTCCAGGCAGTCAGTGATATTTATCGTATTACACAGTGTTAACCATATTTAGTTAATTCATTCTACTGACCAGACCATTTCTCTCCTTCAACAACCCCATTATATTAATCTTTTACATTTTTTTTGGATTCTTTCTCTATTATTTTAACATTGACAACATCAAAATTTCTTTAAACACAATTTTTTTTTTTTTTTTAAGAAATTCTCTTTTTTTTGAAGCAATAAAGACTACGGCGACCAATATATAGCTATATTATTTATTTGTCTTATTACACAAAACTGATAGAAAATGCAGCTAAACCTCATAATTACATTGATAACAGTAAATTAAAAGTTGATTTTTCTCTGTGCAGACAATGTAATTTGCTGCAGTAATCAATTGTCGTTAGTAACATTTAACTTGTCTTGCTAAGTTCATATTCTGTTGTTAATTGCTACATTTTTGTCGCGTTAAATATACCGTTAGATGGACGTATTTAGTAGTCCAGTTTAATATACCCTGTTTATTAATTATACAAAGCAATTATCCTTTTTTGTTATCTAATCTTTTATCGGATCTTAGTGTGATTTTAAATAAGAATTATTTATCTATAATATACAAAAATATCGGATCAATTTGTGTAATGGAAATAAATTGTAAATTGTTTTACCATTATAATATTATTTTTGCATGTTTAAAACTTTTTTTTCTCGTTTTAAAGATGTCCCTTAGGAGAACCTTGCACTGGACCCCGTTTTTTCTCTGGCTGGCCCTATTCACACGACTTTCTCCACCACAATTATCAAAATTTTAATTTATAAATTTTTTCTTAAATTGATAAATTTTTACTAAACATGTAGGTTGCAGTTAACTATCATATGGCAAGCCGTATATTACTCATTTTGATTTTTAGGAATTACCAACTAGTTGAATTAAATTGCAACCATTATATTGCATACCGTAATAGTGCGCTTCCAACGATACCGTTAGAAATTTAAATATAAACCTAAATATTCCCAATATTCAATAATTTTTCAGAAACATTTCCTGCAAAAATTATGACTTTATATTTGTGCAGTTTCCATTCCTAATTTAAAGAAATTTCACCAAAATTGAGAAACCTATTCCTAAAGCTTAATATTGTTGTTAAGATGGTTGAACAGCACATTATACTGAAGTGGCGCTTCAAAAGAAAGCTTAACCTTGTACCCATGCGCAGAGCTCTCTAGAAGAAAAGCAATTTTCTTGGAAGAATGTTGAAATAAAATTGATAGGCATTTATGTGCACAGATAGTATGCAATGTTTAGAGAAAATTGCGTAAAACTTAATTAAGAAAACATTCAATAAGGTCACTGTTGTTGTAGGAAACCATATGGTGAATATCTGCGTCAGCCACCCTATACAACTACACACACACACACACACACACACACACACACACAACACACACACACACATATCATATCATTCCCTATAAACATATTTTCAAACCCATGTTCTACTTAACTTACTACTTACTTAACTTATTATAGTGATAGAAACAAAAAATCTGGTGTTGAAAAACTCACACAACTTTCTCTTACTCCAGTTCTCAAAATTATAATTGACAAATTTTATAGTTAGAATATACCAAATTTAATGAAATTCGTCGAAAAATGAAAAAAACTGTTCAGTAAAAGCGTACTTCCGGATTACTAATTCTCTTGAAACTTGGAATTTTGGCCATCTATTTATTTCTAATTAATTTTGTTTGGATAATCAACTATAATAGTATTTTAGAGAAAAAAAAAAAAACCACCTCTCCCTTAAATATGTCCTTAAATGAATTTTTCCAGAGAAATGTTTTAAATAAAATGTACATCTTTGTATGTGTAGTTTGTACATGACGTTTCAAGATTATCGTAACCCATTTTTAAGAAAATCGAGAAAAAGTGAAAAAATCATTTAGTAAAGTGGTAAAGTAAACGCACTTCCGGTTATCCGATTTTTTTCAAACTCGGAATTTCTACATCACATTGAATTCTAATTAATGTTATTTAGATGACAAAATTATATAATAAACTGAAATAGAAAACCTAACCCCCCATCCCTCCCCAAAAAAGAGCCCTTAACTGAATTTTTCCAGAGAAATATTACAAATAAATGTTGTAGCTCTTTATATGTGGAGTTGATGTACTAAGTTTCAAAAAAATCGTTGGAGCAATTTTGGAGAAAATTCAAAAAAGTATAATTAAAAAAACTTGTAAAGTGGTACTTTCGATTGAGGAATTTTGACAGATAACGTACTGTAAGATCCCATGGTGATATATAAACGGAATATCAAGTTTCAACTTTCTATGGTTTTTCGTTTTTGAGCTATGCTGTTCAAATAGGTACACACATACACACACACACACACACACACACACACCTCAAAACGGATATTTCTGGTGAAAAGTCGATATCGAAAATTCGACACAATACAATACTTCTTCTTTGTAATGACATGGTAATATCATTTGACATTGGCAAAGTCATAGCAATGTCAAACCCAACAAAGAAAGAATAATTTACAACTAGTGGCCTGGCCAGCTGACTGACTTCAAAACAAGGCCGCGGCCAAACAAACAAGCCAAGGGTAGGTGCCGTTACATCAAAAGCAAGCGCCGATAAGGCTGGCCACTGACCTAGGTCGGTGGCCGCCAAACTACGAAGGTCGCACACTAGGACAGGTGTCTTGGTGTGAGTGTGGCCAACACCAATATATAAACTCGCCCCATTGGAAGAGGGGAGGATTATATCATATAGATTATACGAGCACGTCTTCATATACGAGCAGCAGTTTACGCATCCATATACAGTTTATTTAAAACTTATTATCTTTTAGTTGTGCATCTTAGTTCGTTTATTCTATCATTCCAATTTATTAGTTATTTATCTTCTATTTATTTCTAAGTATTTTGTTGTTATTATTTACCATTTATTACTTTAAAATCATTGTTCAAATACAGTTTATTTTTATAAAATCCGTATAAATAATTCGAGCACTAACTTCCAAATCTCTAAACTAACTTCCGCCCTCTTCAAGACATCTACTACATCAGGAATCACATTAAACGATTCCATTACATCTTACTAGGAGTCAGAGAAAGTAATAAGAATCTCTAAACATAGAATGAAAATAATTTATCAATATCAATATTATTTAAATTAATATTAAAAAAAAAAAAAAATCAAAATTAATTATTTAGATTTAACATAGTTAGAGAGCATTTATTTTAAGATTAAATGTAAATAAATAAGATACAGTCATTTAACGATATATTCAAATGCTAAACTGTCAATCTTGTTAGCTGACAGAATAATTAACGGAAATTAGAGAAACATATTGTAACAAATTAAAGAGAAAAAACTATTTATAGCAGAGATTTATCAGACAAATACATTATGAGGATGGACTAAATAATATATAATTTATTAGTTAAAAAACCATTTACTAGATTAATGTTTTTACAATAAAAACTAGAGGTATAAATTTATTATTACGGATTAGAATCTGTTTTATAAAATGTAAAATGAAATAACAATTGTAATTCTTAAATGATTTTTGTTATAATTTTAAATAACATTTTAATTTAAAATTGAGATAAACACGATGTTTATTTTCATGAATAAATAACAAATATGTCATTTTTTTTTTTTTATTGCATTTCTGAGGTCCGGCAATTAACTGTTCATCAAGTAATTCATTATCGATTATTATCCTAGCAATTTTTAGGATGGCAATTTATCCGGCGACCAATCATCCGCGGAGTATTGCCGAGAAGGCAACTTTACATCTACGGAGACTTTCTACCAGAGACTTCCTATGTTAGGAAAAATCCCTTTTGTAAAACAACTAAGGAGACTGCTCCCAAATGGAACATGAATGCACCACCGAAAGATTTGGAAATCTTTGTTAGAATTCCCAGAGGGGAATAGCTTCTTAGCAATATCCTAACTTCTAAGTTTAGAAAAGTTAGACTCCTCACCTAAATTTTTAAAATCAAAATCCAGCTGCCCTTTCCTTGACTATCAACATGGCTACCCATTATTACACCGAGTAGTTACCGCGGCAAAAAAATATTTTATATATATATGTACAATAAAAAGGCTTGCATTTATTTTCGCACAGCCTAAAATATTTATATATTAAAGAACAGATCAAAATCACATTACGTATAAATCAGATTTGGAATGCTGTGGTAGAATACAATTTAAACCCATAAAAGAAATTTAATAAAATTTTTGCACCGCTTTATTCCATTCTGAGGGCACTAATTAAAAAAAAAGAAAGTAAAAATCTGGTATGAAACACTCACACAACTTTCTCTTACTCCTGTTCTCAAAATTATAATTGACAAATGTTATAGTTTGTTTACCAAATATAACGAAATTCGTCGAAAACTGAAAAAAAAAACTGTTCAGTAAAAGCGCACTTCCGGCTCACTAATTTTCTTAAAACTTGGAATTTTGGCCATCTATTTATCTCTAATTAATTTTGCTTGGATAGAATTGTATAATCAACTATGATACCACTTTAGAATTGTATAATCAACTATGATACCACTTTAGAGGAAGCTGTAACCCCATCCCTCCCCTAAAAGTGCCCTTAAATGAATTTACCCAGAGAAATGTTTTAAATAAAAGACGTAGACCTTTGCATGTTTAGTTTATATACAATGCTTCAAGAAAACTGTCGGAGCCATTTTTGAGAATATCGCGAAAAAGTGAAAAAAATCATTTAGTAACTTGTTAAAACAAACGCACTTCCGGTTATCCGATCTTTTTCAAACTTGGAATTTCAACAACATATTTAATTCTAATTAATATTATTTAAATGATTTTAGTATATGTACCGCCGAAGCGAGTCGATTTAGATGATAGAATTGTCTAATAAACTGAAATAGCACTTTAGATGAAAACCTAACCCCACCCCTCCCCCATAAGTGGCCTTAAATGAATTTTCCCAGAGAAATGTTTCAAATAAAAGTTGTAACTGTTGTATGGTAGTAGTATATATCAAGTTTGAAGAAATATCGTTGGAGGATTTAGACAATTGCAAACGTAAAAAAAAAACTAGTAAAGTGTATCTTCCGCGTTGAGAATTTTGACAGATGACCCACTGTCGGATACCCATGGTGATGTACCTAAAAACGGAATATCAAGTTGAAGTTTTCTACGATTTGTCGTTTTTTGAGCATGCTGTTCACCATACATCTCACACCACAAACACACTGTGGGACCATTTGACTAAAAACACTTTTGGACTCAGGGGACCTCAAAACTGATATTTCCGGTGAAAACTCGATATCAAAAATTTGACACGATTACAATACTTCCTCTTACTAGGAGTAAGAGAAAGTAAAAAAATACAGAATACTTATTTGTTTGCGCTTCACAGGGGGGAAGTGGTTTAGCCAATTTTTCAGGAACCTGGAGGAGTAGTCCTTGATGTTAACACTATACATCAGACCGACACTTCAGATAGAAACAGTTGATATACACTACAAGTTGGGTTTAACGTGTCCACAGATAAAACACTATTTCGCCTCTCTCACAAAATACATGCCCATTTCAACTCCAAATTCATATAGAAGATACATACATATACAAGTATACAAACGCTCCAAGGAGACATAATAAATCTTTTGGACAGGAGTGAATTTGACAGTGTAAACATTCCTCTAAAAATATCTTTCTATTTTTATGCGAAGTGCCCATGGAAAAAAGTTAAAACATTAAAGAAAGCATTACAAAAAAAAAAAAATGACATCAAAAAGCCTTGACAAAATATATGTCTACTTTTTATCACCAAATATTAGGTCATAAGGAAGGAAAAATATGTTAGTGAGCGGGACCATTTTAAAGTGTTATAATTTTTCCGATATTGATAAGAAATACATTTGATCTTATGATGAAGGATGTAAGATTAAAAGAGTTAATTTGCGGGTAAAAAAAAAAAGAAGAGAGATTTGAATCTCCTATTACAGAGCGACATTAATTTGGAAAGTACAATAAAAAATATATATATATATAAGCCAGATTGATACAGTGTATTTGCTCATAACTGCAGAGATATATACTCTGAAATAGCTTTAATAAGAAACTCTTAGCTAAACTAATGGAATGTTGGAGAAGGGCCTCACATATTTCAAGTTAAAGTCAGGAACGAAGGAATAGGTATAATATTTTTTTATAAATTACAAATATTTTGCTGTAGAAAATAGAGGAAAACTTTGTGGGAGTACAAAAGCTATACAAAAGATGGAATCAATAGTTTCCAATAGCCAAGCGCCAATCCTGAACCTCCAAGCGCACAACTATGCATGACTCCCTCTGCCATGCCCTCTACTATGTACGGGTCATACAACAGTAGGTAAAAAGACCGGTTCTG
This sequence comes from Triatoma infestans, assembly GCA_011037195.1. NCBI lineage: Eukaryota > Metazoa > Arthropoda > Insecta > Hemiptera > Reduviidae > Triatoma > Triatoma infestans. Next base: position 53,589 of record JAAEAF010013976.1, read on the forward strand.
GCGCAAGGGCTACGGAGCCAAGTCTTTTTTGGGGGGTGCAAGAACGCCGCTGCCATCATCCAAATCAATGAGCTTAATTCAAAGATGACGTCATCCGATGGCTTTAATTATCATTCAATTCGAAGACTATTAAATTACAAATAAATTATATATTAAATTATAAATATAAATAAATTATAAATAATTAATAAAATATATATTAAATTATAAATATAAATAAATTATAAATAATTAAATAAAATGAGATAAAAAAAGTTGTTTTACCTGGAATCGAACCTTAATTTTTGGGTTAGAAGGCGGTAATGCAACCCACTAGACCAAAGTGGCCACTTAGTTCATATGTAGAAAAGATCTCGCCTATAAATTTACTGTGGAGTGCCCGTGCGTGCGTTGCATGTTCCATGTAGTTGTTTAGCTTTGTAGTAGTTTTGTTCAAATAATCATAAAAATTTAAACAAGTTTTTATTTTTTTTTTAATTTATTACTTCTTACACCTAATAACTATAGTACGTATTCTTTTGTAGTTTTCTTTAGATCCTTATACCTCACCCACATACTTCTCCGTCATATCGTTTCCCTCCCTCTCACTCTCTCTCTCTCTCTCTATATATATATAAAATATATACACAGACACCTAAAGAAAGGCCCCGCCCCACGAACCCCAGGCCAGGGTTCATTAACCTGTATTTTTCCATTCGTACAGAAGTTTATTAACCTCTATGTATGCACAATGTTTGCAATATAATTTCTAATTATAATATATTTATTTATTTTTTTTTTTTAGACAGATACTTATGTAAGTTTTTTGGTAAACAATAAACTAAAACTTAATCTATGGTTCCTTCTTATCTACATTTATCGATCAAGTATATTGGACATTTAATACAGTATATTGATTTATGAGTCACTTACCTGTGTAAGGTTTTTGGTAAGCAATTACAATTTAATTTCCATTTTCCTTCTTTAAGAAAAATCTATTTAGCCTATTATACAAAACACACCGAGGACAGCCGAACTACAGAGCCGATAATAACCGAACAGTCCTTATTTTTTTTTTTTAAAAAAAAGAAAAATACACATTACACAATCATTTGTAATTAAGTTGTCCAAGTTTTCTAATAATAACCACAGTCCAAATCGTTCGTTAGTAGGTTTTACTTTTCTTCCATAGAGCTGAGAAACACTTAACACTTTGTGCGAGCCCATGTTGTCTCTGCCGATGACCGATTAACACTTAATTACAAAGGACTCCACTATGAGTTAAATCTCCACTTTCCTTTTTAAGATAATTTTTTGTTTTGTTTATCGATCAACTATATTTATAGAATCTAATATATCGTTTTCTTTTTGGTACTGCTTAAAGTCGTTGGATCTGTTATCTAACGCAATGTACGACGAAATAGTTAATAATATGTTTTGTCGAACTAATTGTTTATGCAATTAAAGAAAGGGGAAAAAAAAAAAAGCTAGTGTTTAACCAGAGATTTAATAACTGTTGTATCTCAATTTACGTATCAAATTCCACATATTTAATCACTTTTCTAATCTAAAACGTACTCAATTTACACACATATTTCCGTCAATTCTTGCAAGAAGAGATGTAAGTTTTCGGTTAGAAATGTAGAAAGTGCCTTTCTTACAAATTGACATGTAAGAAATAAAAGTAAGAATAGCGATTTATGCGTACATATTAAAACTAGTAATTTAAATGGAACTTATATATTTTTAAACACTTTTTATTAGAGCAAAAATAATTTTCTCTAGAGATAACTACTGTAAGTTTGCAGTGAAAATTGTAAAAGTCGAAAGTGCGTATCTTAGAGCTTAACATGTAAGAAATAAAAGCAAGGATTGCGGTATATACGCATTTATTAAAACTAGTAATTTAACTGGAATTTATATGTTATACATGTTTAAACACTTCTTATTTGAGCAAAAGTAATTTCTCTCTAGAGATAGTTTGCGGAGTTTCGCAGTAATATCTTACTACAGTAGCATTTTTCTGTAGTCTTTTTACAGGAGTAAGTCTAATTCCACCACAGTGGAAATCTGATCCTACACAGATAATGTAATTCCAAAAAAAAAAAAAAAATCTTCTATCGAATTAATTGTTTGTACAATTAAACAAATTACTTAAAGAAAGGAAAACTTAGTGGAACCAGTAGTCTTTTTATCTCAATTTAGGTACAAAATTCCCCTACATTTTTGCAATCTAAGAAGCACTCAATTTACGTACTTAACTCCCCCAAAATAGTGATCAGTTTCCAATTTAACTGGTAAATCAATTATTCTATATTTTTGTAATCTAATAAGTATTCAATTTACATATATAATTCCAATAGAGAATTTAATAAATTAATGGGATTTATACCATACCTAGCTAGAAGTAACTTCCTTAGTGAGTAACAGATTGATATTCGCTCCTAGAGTTATGGATGTGCAAATGACGAATGATTAGACACAGTAGAGAATGTATTGTGTTAAATGTCTTTGGTCAGGTCAAAATGTAAAATTACTGCACAAAGCAAAGTTGGACTACAAATAAATCTGTCGAATAACCAAGAAAAACAAAGATATACAAAAGAATATATTGCACTAAAACATTCGTAAGTTATCGTATTGTGAATTGGAATAACAGTTTTGCTAGTAATTTCCAAGTTCTTCCTCAACCTTTCTAAATATGTAACAACTTCTTCTGCCATCTTACATTCTTAAACGGGCATAGGATATTATGCGCTAAAAAACATGTTACTTTTTAATAAAAGAATATTGGAACAAGTTAAACCATTATAAGTTTCTAATCTGGGGAAATGATTGCATTATATCCAAATTCGAAATCTTCTGTTTTGTAGCCATTGTCTAATGTCTATTAGTCCAAGAAAAACACACAGATATACAATAGAATATACACATATATTGCACTAAAACATTCTTAAGTTATCGCATGGCAATTATTGTGGATTGCAATAACAGTTTTGCTAGTAATTTCCAAGTTCTTTCCTCAACCTTTCTAAACATGTAACAACTAAGAAATAAGTTTCTAATCTGGGAAATTATATCCAAGTTCGAAATCTTTGTTTTGTACCCATTGTCTAACGTCTATTAGTCCAAGAACAACCAAGAAAAACACAGATATACAATAGAATATAACATATATTGCACTAAAAACAGTCTTAAGTTATCGCATGGTAATTATTGTGGATTGGAATCAGCTTTCCTCAACCTTTTTACACATGTAAACAACTTGTTCTACTGTCTTACATTCTTAAACAGGCATAGGAAATTATGCCCTAAACAATATGTAACTTTTTAATCGAAGAATATTGGAACAAGTTAAACCAATGTTTGCATAGTATAGGAATGGGAAATGATTGCATTATATCCAAATTCGAAATCTTCTGTTTGGAATTTAGACATTTCTACCAGCACTAACGTCTATTAGTCCAAGAACAACACAGATATACACAGAATATAAACGTATATTGCACTAAAACAGTCTTAAGTTATCGCATGGCAATTATTG
>JAAEAF010013977.1:0-19725 GCA_011037195.1 Triatoma infestans
AAACTAGTAATTTAAATGGAACTTATATATTTTTAAACACTTTTTATTAGAGCAAAAATAATTTTCTCTAGAGATAACTACTGTAAGTTTGCAGTTAAAATTGTAAAAGTCGAAAGTGCGTATCTTAGAGCTTAACATGTAAGAAATAAAAGCAAGAAGTGCGGTATATACGCATTTATTAAAACTAGTAATTTAACTGGAATTTATATGTTATACATGTTTAAACACTTCTTATTTGAGCAAAAGTAATTTCTCTCTAGAGATAGTTTGCGGAGTTTCGCAGTAATATCTTACTACAGTAGTATTTTTCTGTAGTCTTTTTACAGGAGTAAGTCTAATTCCACCACAGTGGAAAGCTGATCCTACACAGATAATGTAATTTCCAACAAAAAAAAAAAATCTTCTATCGAATTAATTGTTTGTACAATTAAACAAATTACTGAAAGAAAGGAAAACTTAGTGGAACCAGTAGTCTTTTTGTCTCAATTTAGGTACAAAATTCCCCTACATTTTTGCAATCTAAGAAGCACTCAATTTACGTACATAACTCCCCCAAAATAGTGATCAGTTTCCAATTTAACTGGTAAATGAATTATTCTATATTTTTGTAATCTAATAAGTATTCAATTTACATATATAGTTCCAATAGAGAATTTAATAAATTAATGGGATTTATACCATAACTAGATAGAAGTAACTTCCTTAGTGAGTAACAGATTGATATTCGCTCCTAGAGTTATGGATGTGCAAAGGACGAATGATTAGACAGTAGAGAATGTATTGTGTTAAATGTCTTTGGTCAGGTCAAAATGTAAAATCACTGCACAAAGCAAAGTTGGACTACAATTAAATCTGTCGAATAACCAAGAAAAACAAAGATATACAAAAGAATATATTGCACTAAAACCTTCGTAAGTTATCGTATTGTGAATTGGAATAACAGTTTTGCTAGTAATTTCCAAGTTCTTCCTCAACCTTTCTAAATATGTAACAACTTCTTCTGCCATCTTACATTCTTAAACAGGCATAGGCTATTATGCGCTAAAAAACATGTTACTTTTTAATAAAAGAATATTGGAACAAGTTAAACCATTATAAGTTTCTAATCTGGGGAAATGATTGCATTATATCCAAATTCGAAATCTTCTGTTTTGTAGCCATTGTCTAGTGTCTATTAGTCCAAGAAAAACACAGATATACAATAGAATATAAACATATATTGCACTAAAACATTCTGAAGTTATCGCATGGCAATTATTGTGGATTGCAATAACAGTTTTGCTAGTAATTTCCAAGTTCTTTCCTCAACCTTTCTAAACATGTAACAACTAAGAAATAAGTTTCTAATCTGGGGAAATTATATCCAAGTTCAAAATCTTTGTTTTGTACCCATTGTCTAACGTCTATTAGTCCAAGAACAACCAAGAAAAACACAGATGTACAATAGAATATAACATATATTGCACTAAAAACAGTCTTAAGTTATCGCATGGTAATTATTGTGGATTGGAATCAGCTTTCCTCAACCTTTTTAAACATGTAAACAACTTGTTCTACTGTCTTACATTCTTAAACAGGCATAGGAAATTATGTCCTAAACAATATGTTACTTTTTAATCGAAGAATATTGGAACAAGTTAAACCAATGTTTGCATAGTATAGGGAAATGGGAAATGATTGCATTATATCCAAATTCGAAATCTTCTGTTTGGAATTTAGACATTTCTACCAACACTAACGTCTATTAGTCCAAGAACAACACAGATATACACAGAATATAATACAGTATATTGCCCTAAAACAGTCTTAAGTTATCGCTTGGCAATTATTGTGGATTGCAATAACAGTTTTGCTAGTAATTTCCAAGTTCTTTCCTCAACCTTTCTAAACATGTATCCCTACAACTTGTTCTACTGTCTTAAATTGTTAAACAGGCATACTGATATTATGCACTCAAAAATATGTTACTTTTTAATCGAAGAATATTGGAACAAGTTAAACCAATGTTTGCATAGTATAGGAAATGGGAAATGATTGCGTTATATACAAAAATTCAAAAATCTTCTGTTTGTAGCTGTTGTCTAACGTCTAATAGTTAAAGCTGTTTAAAACAAACAACAAAAAATACTGCAAACATACAAGTGTCTGGTCCCCAAACTTGTTGTAATTGGTACCGATTAGAAATATAAATATATTCTATAGTCATTTGGAAGAAATTAGTCAAAATATTCCCCCTCCCAAAAAAAAATCATTATTAGTTCTGTTTAATGTTTTAACTTGTTTTTATTAGACGGAAATTATAACACAGAAGTATTTTTGCTTAGTCAGATCGCATTCCTACACCTTCTTACGAGCACTGGCACACACACACACACATACGCGTGCGCGCGCACTACATGTTGTTAAGTGAATAATTGACAGAAATAAAAAAAATACATGTTTCTCTGTTTTTGCAATACAAAAGAAAGGAAATAATTGCAACCATTAAAAGTAAAAATTGATCACCGTTCTCTCTATTATTTTTCTCTCATAATACATAGATGTGTACGGTTCTATTATAAATAACACAAACATAATATTTTGTTTAATTACAAAATCCATACCTTATACTATAATCTTGGTAATAATATACATAATTTACACACACACAACACAAATCTTTTTATGTCTACTGGCCGAGTATGTTTTAACTTATCTAAATTGTCAAAATTTATAGTCAAAATCTAAAGCTAAGTCTTGCATTTCTCTTACTAACCAGCAATGTCTATTTCTATAAGGAACTAGTTTAAGGCCTACCAAAATTACTGCTTCTAACCGGTTGCACTCAGAAACTTTAACACGACCTCTTATTTCTTTATCGTTCTCCTGTTGTGTTGAAAGCGGTACCTTGTATATTTTTTCTGTGCAAAATTCCATCTTCTCTATTTTGGCAAACGAGTGTCCATTGTAACTTGTTACACCAGTAAATGTTAAAAATGGTTTCTCTCGGTAGGTGAGGAAATTATATCCAACCCATTTTTCGGTATTATAATGTAACCATTTTCTTTATTAGAATAGGCATTATTTTTTTTTGTTTTGTTTTTGTGGTACCCTTTTAGTTCTTGCACTCTTCTTTTCTTGCACTCTTCTTTTTCTGCATATATAAAAGTTCTTTTTGTGGTTTACGGTAAACACCAGTTGTGTCCAAAGTTTTGCAATGTGGTTTAATATTTTTAAATTCTGTCAACTCGTTTTCCACCAGTTGCTTGTATTCCTCTTTCTGTAGTTTTTTCTGTATATAGTCTATCTTCCTTCTTTTTAAATCCACCTAGTTCTAAGTGTCGTTTCTTTACCCATACATGGGAGTTCTATTTCTTTTACTGTATATGGCAATAGCCTACCGGCTCTCTTCCGTAAGACATGGTACCAATCCTGTCTTTTCGATATCTATGGTATGGTATAAAACAGTGTTCCAGTGTTTTGAGAAATACGCATTTAATGTAACATTTTTGCACAACTAAGTGTCGTTTCTTTGCAGATGGTACATACATTAGAGGTGGGAGTTCTATTTCTTTTACTGTATATGGCAATAGCGTGTTGGTTATGTTAGCTCTCTTCCGTTAAGACATGAAAAAAAATTACATTATTGGTAGAGACCAATCCTGTCTTTTCGATATCTACACTTCCTGGTATGGTAGAAAAAAGTGTTCCAGTTTTTGAGAAATACGTTTCCCCAACGTTTTTAATGTAACATTTTTGCGCAATCTGTACAATATCTTTGTTTACACAATCTTCTACAATATAATATATAATTAATTGGTAGAGAGTTAAAACGAAATGTCGAAACAACATAATTTATCATTTTTTTTTCTCTGTTCTTGATATTTTCCGGTAGGTTTAACTGTATACCAGTCAACTTTCGTGTTTCTTATTCGCCCAATATACATACTGTAACAAATTATTAAATGCAAGGCAACAACTGTTCTGTAAAGTGTCTGTTAGCCTTGTCCACATCTTTTGCAAAAGAAACAGAATACATTGGAGCTTGACGGAAATAACGTTTACTACTTTCCAATAGGGATAAACAGTCTTCCAGAGGGTTGTACATATCGTCGGTTGCTTTGTAATAATTTTCCAATACAGTAGTTATAAATTGTAGCTTCTAGTCTTGTAATACCATGTTCTTTGGTAGAAGTAGACGAAAATGTTTCTTTTAATCTTGTATCCGAACAATTTACAAAATCTGTAATATAATTGCCGATTTTCTTATTAACACCCTGACTTGTTATTTTGACAAATAAACTTATTGCATATTTTAACTGTTGCGTTAGAAGTTAACCAAGTTAAACAGTTCTTACCAACTGTTTTATCGTTATCCACAAATTACATTACACTCGTTCTTATACTCTCCTTGGTAGCAAAAGTTAAAGTTATTGGTTAAATAACTACCCATTTCTGTTTTATTAAATATTCCAGCAAAGTCCTGTGTTATATCCAAATCCATTATATACTACTAATGCATTTAAACAAATAAGTTATAGAAAGTAGAAGCGCTATATGTTTTTACTTTCTCTTACTCCTAGTAAGAGGAAGTATTTTGACAATTTTCTTTTGCCCCACTATGTATGGCAAAATAAAAAATGGCGGTAGATTTTGCATTTCTGCCTTATTCTCTTTTGCCTGTTTTTTCAACAATGGAATGAAAATTCTGAAGTTTTTCCTTATAGCTTACAATCAATATATAAAACAGTAAATATTATACTACAAATAACTTGATTATATTGCACAATTTGATAATTTAAAAAATAACCTACGTAAGGAAAATTAGTAAACAATTCCTAAGCTTGATTTTTCACAGACATAAGTAGCTATAGAAAAACACAATCAAAATGAGAATTGAAGGTGTCAATTGTGGCTGTCTAATTTAGGCCAGTCAAAAAGTTAGAATTATTAGGTCGACCAGGCCAACGTTTGACACCTCCACTTCTACACTGTTACTTATAGCTAATTATTTCTTTGAAAACTCTAGATTAGAATTTTTTTTCTAATTTTTCCATCATAGGAATTTTATAAATTATCAAATTATGCTATAAAAATTGTTCATAAAAAAAGCTAAAAAACTCAAGTTATTTGTAACATATTATTTACTTTTTTATATAATTATTGAGAGCCATAAAGAACAAATTCAGCATTTTCATTCCATTGTTAAAAGAGAAAGCAAAAGAGAATTACGCAGAAATGTTCCAATGAAATACTGCCATTTTGTGTTAGGCAAGTTTATACTGATGAGACAAAATAAACTTGATGTTAAACACAATTAAAACTTTCTTAAAGGAATTCATAATATTCAGTTAAAAAAAATTCCTAGCCCTGGAGTTTTTAGCTATTCATTATATTAATTTTATATACGTGGCGCAGTCCACAAAGTATTGATAGAGTACTATAATGATGGAAATCTACGCATGAGCTAATTCAATCAAAATTTAGTTAGTTACGACAACATAAAAATAAGAATCGAACTAATTATTAGCATAGTTAAACGACTAAATTAAAATAAGAAGATGCGTTATATAATTAGAGTTCGAGAAACTAGAGACTTACGTAACTATGTTGTAAGAGAAACTTATGATAGTGATGCACATCAATTTTTTTTCTTTTTTGTAAAAATATTTCTTTTTATCGTGTTACGAAATGTTACAAATAATTTTCATTAAAATGTCGTCTATATACTCATAGAGTTAAGACAATGAAACTTTGATTTTCAAAATAAAACTGTAACATTTTGCGCTCATTGTTCCGTTGCGATTTTTCCCAATCTTTCTTTATAAAATCTGAAAAAAATGTACATTGAAAAATAATCCAAATCAAAAGTTATAACACTTTTAAAACACTTCGTTACTTAACGGTCACCCTAATATTTTTTTAAGGTTCTTTGGAAATAGACCAAATGGCCTAAAGACTATTTTCTCTGAATATTATCGCCAATACTATGTGTTAGAATCAAAATAATCTCGTTGAGCATTATTGACCACCTGTTTCTGCTATTTTTTTTCATATGTAGTAATAAATATCTAATTCAAAGAAATAGCGTTTTATATAATGAATAATTCAAAGAGGGCAAACTGTTTTTGTTTTTCTTCTATTTTTTAAAATTACTACGTTTGTTTAGAAAACCGTAGATATAAATATTATTCTTATAATATGATTTCATATAAGTTTCAGAACGTGAAAGTGCTATATGGATCCGACAGAAATGGGCTTTTGAAGGAAGTGTTTTGAGAAGACTGTTCTTGTCCGATACTCAGGGTAGAAATGTTTGGCTACTTGTTACAAGGAATCCTGTTTGGGGAAATATTTTGATAGAAGAAGAAGAAGAAAAATAACATCTAAAATTTATAGTATTATTGCAAGAATTTTTGAAACACCACTGGCCACTTTAACCAAAATTGGTTGGCCATTGCATTTTTACTGAACAGGTATTTCAGGATTATATGATTTATCCGTAAAAACACCGACGGATTTCATTAAAGTGCTACACTAACAATTAATACAGAGACTTATCACTTTTGGTGGGAACTTTTTCCCGACAAAGTTCATTTGAAGAAATTCTGTAGGAGGGGGAATGGTGTGTTTCCTCCAAAAAGTCAATTTATTAAGTTTAGATTCCCCAGTTGACATAAATTGAAGACAAACATCACTAGAAAAACATATAAGTTTGTTGAAAATTTGTCTACTTAAATCTTGTGAACATCCTCAGCGGGATTGTCGTACACCACCAAATCCATGCAATGGAATCGTTTGATGTGTGATTCCTGGAGTAGCAGATGTCTTGAAGAGGGCGGAAGTTAGTTTGAGAGATTTGGAAGTTAGTGCTCGAATTATTAAACGGTTTTTTATATAAAAATAAACTGTATTTTAACAATAATTTAAACGTGATAAATGGTAACTAATAACTATAATAAAATACTTAATAATAAATAGAAGATAAATAGCTGATAATTTAGATGGTTAAAATAACGAACTAAAGTGCACAACTACGAGAATGATAAGTTGAATATAACTGTGAATTGCCGCTCGTGTATAGTTTGGTCGTAGATGATATAATAATCCCTCGTCGTATATCATAGAGTTTATTATATACTGTTGTTCACACTCACACCAAGATATCTGTCTTAGTGTGCGGCCTTGTGCGACCTTCGTAGTTTTCTGACCTTATTTAGTGGCCATACTTATCGCGGTGCCTGCCTTTTGATGTGAGAATTGATGAAAAGGCTTTGTTGTTTGTTTGGTTGACCGCGGCTGTCGGCGGCCAACAGTGTTACTGTTTTCACCTTTTGTAAATTATTTCTTTGGTGTACTTTACCGATGTCAATGACTTTGCCATGTTATTACATCCACCAGGGCAAACGCTTTTGAATGTTCTCTCCAATTTTCACTATAACGTCTCTTCTCCAGATCAACGTATACTGGCAACATCACTAATAAAACTACCTTATGAATGAATGAATAATTTTATTAAAAAAAAAAAAAAAATCATCTGCACATTTATACATTAGTAAACAAAACAACTTAAATAGGCATGGAATCACAGTCTGCCGGAGTTTGAACTAACAAAAATGACCTGTCTAACTAAATTAACAAATAAATAAAATAAATACAGTTTTACAAAACCAAAATAATAACATTAAAATAATCTACGTTTTCACAAATTGATGAATTAAAAATAAACTAGAAAAAGAAAGAAAAAAAAAATTTCTTCTCTTAAAGCTTAGTTTTAACTACATATATTATTACTAAGTAATGATCTATTATCATTTCAATTTTACAATTAAGTTACAATTAATACTACGATAATTGAGAAATAGGTAAATTCAGAATACGCCTTCTCAGATCCCATGCATTTATTACAAATTGGATTAATTGTGGCCAATCAGATCCATTCAAAAGATAACAAAATGTTCTAGAGACAAATATCTTTCCCCAAAACTGATCAAACGTAAAGGTGACAAGGCAGGGCACGCAGCAACGAAGTGGAAAGTATCCTTACTTTCTCCAAGGTTGCAAAGAGCACATTCATCTGCGGCGGCCGAGTCATAGGGCTTTTCAATCTCAACAACTCCCCCCGTCAACTTGAACACCCAGCGTACCGAGGATAAACTACATCTGCACCTCTCACGTCATAGTCTAATAGTTTATAAATATTATTCGTTGTGTAGAATTTGCTTTATCTCTAAACGTATTCTTAATGTGCACGCACAGCTGGGCGACCAAGCTTTTAATTTGGGAGTTCAAAGTAGGACGACCCGCTATCCAAGTGAATAGATGTTCTACATTTCTTAGCATAATCTTTCTAATTATTGACCCAGAATACATCATTTCTGATAATTTCTTCCGCAACTATCCGGGGAAATGTCGGTATAAACCGAGAAACTACCTTATATACTAGACATTTTTATCCCTTCCGCAATGACATCTAATCAACGGACATCTACACACTTGCCGATCTTTTTCCAAATAGCAGTTCTGTTCCATTGGTTCTTAGTGCAGTTCCCAGAAATGTCCCACCTGACGAAATAAACCTGCTGCACAAACTTTAACAACGTCAATACAAACTTCTATGTCGAACTGCTGTAAACAATGTCGACAGAAAACTTACTCCCGGCAACATAACATACCAATTCTAGCGAAAATGCTTATCAGGAAGAAGCGAAGAGCTCATGCGGTGTAGGCATACACCTGCTATCCGGTTGACAAACTAACGTATAACAAACTGACAGACGATTATAGCTACAGAAACTAAGATCACTCAAATATCATGAATAATTGTTATAGGGGTTAGTTCCGCAGAGCTGGAAAGCATCAGAGATATTTTCCATGATAGCCTGCTTCATTTTGTGGACATCGACCGGTTTCAGAGCAAATCTGTGTTGTCACACTGTCTGAAAAACGCATCCTGAAGATGAGCGAACGCCCGAATCCGGTCGATGACCACAAAATGAAGCAGGCTATCACGGAAACTGTCTCTGGTCATGAATAATGTAATTCGCTGACTACAGACCGTAAATTACTATATGTCTACTTTCTTAAAAACCGTTTTTTTTTACCCTTAACCCGGCAATTCCCAGAGGCACCTGTAGGTGCCGCTATTTGAAAGGCTTATAAAATCAACTGTTCAATTTTTTTTTGGTTTGGAATATCATCTGTTGTTTGTATAAACATTTGTTTTCGCGGTTTATTTCCTATTGTGTTAATTTGATGCTTCGCTATAACCAAATTTCAGTTTTGTTATAGCTAGTGGCAAGGAAAATTGTTCACTTTGTTACTTTTTGGAGTTTTTTTTGCATAATGTCAGGTAATGCACTTTCTCTTTATGAAGTAATTTGACAAGTTGTTAATGAAATGTTTTATGTAAAAACTGGATTGTAGATATTAAAAACAAAATTTTTATAAGAAGCTGAAATTCAGTGGCACCTGTAGGTGCCTTTGGGCATTGGAGTTAGATTTATACCAAATTTGTCAAGTACTGTTTTTTCGTGATTTTTCAAGTATTTTCGTTTCTCTCATTGCAGAGTTCCTCTTCATCAAGTTGTTGCTTTTCTTGAAGTATGCGGAGAAACCGGTTTTTCGAGATTCAACAGTACATGCATTTAGCTGACAATACAAAACATTCGCGAAGTGATAAATTTTATAAAGTGAGAGAATATTTTACCATTTTAGATGGTAATTTTAGAAGTAACTTTGAATTGCTTCCAACATCTCATGTGTCCATCGATGAAACCTTGATACCGTACTATGGTAAGCACAGTTCAAAGCAGCATATTCATGGAAAACCCATAAAGTTTGGTTATAAACTATGGTCTGCTGCCACTACAAGTGGCTATGTAATCTCATTTGAGCCCTATCAGGGTTCAATACATTCAAAGTTACCTCACCAAGAAGAACTGGGGCTCGGAGCTGCGGTAGTTCTAGAACTTCAATCTAGGTTGCCAAAATTTCTGGGGCCCTACAATCTTTATTTCGACAGGTTTTTTTCTAGCCTGAAGCTAATGAATGCTCTAAATAAAAAAAAAACTGGAGGGACCGAAACAATTTTAGAAAATCGGACTGAAAAATGTCCTTTGAAAAATAATAAGGAAATGACTAAAATGCAGAGGGGTTCATATTCTTACAAGAATACAAGCGACACTTTAGTAATAAAATGGCATGATAACAGTATAGTCATTGTCATATCTAACTGCCATAAAATTTCGCCAGTAACAAAAGTGGAAAGGATTGGCTCAATTGATAAAAAAAAACTAAAAATCCAAGTCAATTGTCCAAATGTAATTCAAAAATATAACTCTTACATGGGGGGAGTTGATAGGTTTGACGAGAATATACACTCCCAAAGTATTTCGTACAGAGGTCGGAAATGGTATTTTCCTCTATTTGCATTTGGCATTGATTCTGCTTGCCAAAATGCATGGCTGCTAAAAAAAAAAACCAGAAAACACTAAATTGACTTTGTGAATTCCGAAGAGCCATTGTGCAGGAATATTGTCAGAAGTATGGAACGACTTCAAAAAATGAAATATCAGTTTCAAACATACCAAAACAGAAATAAAAACAAAGACCGAAAATCACTTCACATAAAATTACAGATTGCAAACAACATAAAAGATGTGCACTTTACCATAAAAGAACTAGAAAGATGTGCCCGAAGTGCAATGTAGGGGTTCATATACATTGCTTTTATGACCTTCACAATACTATAAATTAATGTTAATAATATTGATTGTTAAATAAGTGTATTAAATAAAAAATATTTTTTATTTCTCGTAAGTGAGATATTTCTCTTAACTACCCTGTGTTGCCCAATGGCACCTAGAGGTGCCACCCCAATTTTAAGAGAACTGTATCAGTTAATGAAATTAAAAAACTATAAATGATTTAGTTTAACCTAAAGATACAAGAAAATTGCAAAAATAACAAAAAAAAAATTCTTTACTAAACATGGGAACTGTCGGGTTAAGACGGTTACATGGACAAAATCAGGCAATGAAAAAGCCACTCTGTTTAAAAACCATCTATGCAATATATTCAAATTTCATTCAGACATACGCGACCATTTATATATTAGTAAAGTACAAACTGTTTAGATACTCCCCTGCCATTCTCCTTATAACCAAAAGCGTTCACCCCCTCTGACGTTAAATACATTATATAATACTTACCACCTAAGAGATCTCCGGGATTTAATTTAATTACATCAGAAATTTTATCGTCATCTTCCCAAAAAAGCAATACTCATTTACAACTCAGTTCCCAGAAGTATATGTTTTCCATTTTTATGGAAATTATCAGTAATTAAAATGATATCAAAACTAGTAAACCTTCCCTAAACTAAAAAGATCGAAACTTAACCAAACTACTACTGCAATTAATATGCCGACGATCGAATCTCACTAGAACATAAACGACTAATATATAACTGAATACTCAAACCAACATAGTGTAATGTTTTGGAGTGATGATGTGTATTTGTAGTAGCACGAGCGTTGTTGTAGAAAAAGGGCTTTTAAGTATGTAAGTTTAAAAGAGAATGAAGTATTAGTAATAATCAAGAAACCACCACTGTTTACAATAAATATATTCTGTTAAAATAATAACTACAACTTATTTGATATTATAAACTTATTTAATTAATTGTGAAACTGGCACTGATACTAAGAGAGCGATTCCTGAAGTGTTCTGGCTTTGGAAGCAGAATACTTCTGTATTGTTTGAAAGCATAAGTGAGACTATCGAAGGAATGCCTCTCTCTGTAGCGGGGGAATTTTCTGGTACAAAACAATTAACCTAACGGGATTTTGTGCCTTTGTTTTTCTATATGCCATGACCCGAATTTACATTACCTGACACTAAAATACACTCTTTTTGAAGTTAAATTCACAGCACTAAGATAATTATAAAATATTAAAAAGATACTATTTTGGATACTATAAAATATTCGAAACTCTAAACTAATATTTTTCGATTTCGTTCTTCTACTACAATAGCTTGCGGACTTGAATTTTGGTCCGTTCAACCAATCGGTCAAATTCACAGAAAATCTAGACCTTTCACTCCAAAATACCCGGTCAGTTATCAGATACTCCTTTCTATATGTACCGAACTCTACTCTCCATAAAGATCTGACACCTCACATATTACAGAAATTCCAAAATTTAAATATCGAAAGTTCCATGAATCTCTTCCTCTTTGCCCTAATTCTTTAGTTCAAAATCTCGCCTCCTCTACAATTCCGAACAACCTACCAGCCACCGCTCGCCCCGCTACCTTCTCCGAGACCAACATAGTCTGAATCACAGCAAGAGTGCTATGACTGGGTAGCTTTTCTCCTCAAGATGATGATGTTAAGACTATTCTCTTCAATACTTATTACTTATTGTATTGTATTACACAGATGTAAATAAAAAAAAATCTGGTGTGAAACACTCATACAACTTTCTCTTCCTACGTAAGTTTGCAAAATTGTAATTGACAAATTATATAGTTATTATAGCAAATTGAATGAAATACATTGGTGTTTTTATGGAGAAGTCGCGTAAACTGAAAAAAAACATTTCAAGAAAAACCGGTGTACTAATTTTCTTGTAATTCGGAATTTTGGCAATCTATTTATTTCTTATTAATTTAGTTATTAAATTTTCTTATTAATTTAGAATTGTATAATCAACAAAGATAGTACTTAAGAGGAAAACATAATCCGCCCCCTCCACCAATTAAAACCCTGCCTTTCGCCCGAAAGCCCCTTTAAATAAGTTAACCCGTTGAAATATTTCAAATAAAAGTTGGTGCTCTTTGTATGTGGAGTTCACATACATGATTAAAAGAATATATTGGGAGCCGGTTAGAGAAAATAAGAGAAAACTGAAAATTACTTTTTAGTAAAAACACATTTAATTCTAATTAATATTATTTAGATGATAGAATTGTGTAATAAACTGAAATAACACTTTAAAAACGATAACCTCATCTCACCACTTCCCCATAAGTACCGTTATATGAATTTTCCCGAGAATTTTTTTAAACAAAAGTTGTAGCTCATTGAATGTGTAGTTGATATAGGGTAAAGCTAGGGGAGATAAGCACATTTCAAAGTTATGCCCTGAGATATATTAAAGAAGGAGATATATTAAAGAGGTAATGCTTATAAAACATATGTCAACTACTATTATCTATAACAAAATGTTATTTTTCAAAATAAAGACATTCTCATTTATGCCAGAAACAAAATAGAAATACACTAAATTTGGCCGTCTCTCCTATTATGGTAGGATAGATGACGCACCATAGGTAGGAGACCTCTCCTCTGTGAAGGTAACATGGCTGATCGACAAGAAACTTGGTAAACACAATGTCTACGAGTCCAACTTTAACGACAACTGGAAATCTTTCATTTCAATTGCAATTAATATAGTATATAAAAAAAAAAAAAATTTACTAAACGTTATGAAAATTCAGGTATTCACCAGATATAATACCTGATGTGGATAAATGTTCGTAGAACACAGAAGAACACACAAAATAACTGAAAAATTTTGCAATACATTCGCTTCTGATCTTTCTACTCCTGGACTAACTTCCATGACACTACATGTCATTACAGGGAGAAGTAAAGCCTGCTTCTCCTCTCCTATCCCCGTCATCTCTCCTAGCTTTACCCTACCAGATGTTATCCAGCATTGCGAACCCATCCACGTATTCAATGATATACCAAGTTTGAAGAAAATTGTTGGAGCCGTTTTCGAGAAAATCGCAAAAAACTGAAAGAATCATTCAGTAAAGTGACATTTCCGGTTGAACGATTTTTACGAAAAAGTTTATGTTTAGGTCTCCTGGTGGTACTTTAACGAAATATCAAGTTTGAACACTCCGCGATTTATACAGACCAATTGCTAAAACCCACTTTTTTGGAGTCAGGGAACCACAAAACGGATATATCCGGTTAAAACTCGATTTCGAAGTTTGATACGATTGTAATACTTCCTCTAACAGCAGTTAGAAAATGTAACAAAATTAATAAAAAAGAAATCTGTAAACTGCATTAGGAGAAAGTGAAGTGTTTCCCGCCGAATAATTTTTATTCCCCATAACTTTTTGCTTTAAATTTGTGAGATTTTATTTTTTCGAATTACGAAATATTTTATACAAAGTATTTTTTTTTATAATAATGTTTAATCCTTTTTATTATTTAAAGCCATTAGAAATGTAAATATTTCTAATGAATGGATATTCCTAATGAAAATGGGATTATTTATAATATTTTAGATGAAAAGTAGAGTTCAATGCTGTGTGAGAAGTCGACAAAGCCTGAACACTGGTATAACAGCTAAATACTGGATAAATGTCTCGCACTAAGGAGAACATAATTCTAAACTGTCACTGACAGACTCATCCGACTGGTACCCACACTCTACGGATCCCTTACCTTGCTAACCTGAACAAAGGAAAGGTTTGGTACGTGTCTAGAACTGCTGCGGCCAGACCAAAAGTTGTGTGGGTTTTAATCTGTTCACTACTCTTAATTTTAATTATTAATCGTCATATTCCTACGAGGAATTTAGTAACTTCAAATTTGTTACACTGAATGATGATTGTATTAGTGGATGATGACAGTAGAATTTAGAAAGTGTTCAATTAATAATAAATTAGCCTTATACGTTTAAACGTACAAAAATGATCTGGTAATTAGATCTGTAGACCACTAGAGAGCACCAAAATCACTAACCAATATAAATTTTAAATTGAATGGCAAAAAATTACACAGAACTACCTTTTTTTTTTTTTTTTTTTTTTTTTTTTTTTTTGAAAAAATGTATCATATAAAAGTAGCAGTTTTATAACTATGCACATTGTATTCAATGTTTAAAGGAAATCGTTTCAGTCGTTTTCGAGTAAATAATTTCAAAAAAATCAAAAACTTGTTTTGTAAAGATGCAATTTCGGTTGACAGATTTTCTTCAAATTTGGAATTCTAGCATTATTCCTAAAGGTATATTAATATTATAGAGGTGGCAGAACCATACATTGTACTGAACTGATACTTTAAGGGAGAGCTTAACACTGCTGATTCTCCAGAACACAAAAAAATCAACTTTACCCGGAAAATGTTCAAATAAAATTGATAGGCATTTATGTGTTTAAATAGTATAGGAAGTTTAAAGAAAATCGTTGGAGCCGTTGTAGACAAAAATTGCGAAAAACTGGAAAAAAAAAACATGCAGTAAAGTCGGACTTCCGGTTGATGGATTTTGCCCAAAACCTTCGTATCCGATGCGGTAGTATTACATAAACGGAATACCTTCTTTGAGCTTCCAGCTATTTTTCGTTTTTGTGATAATATGTTCACACACAGACTCAAACGCACACACATACATACACACACACACACACACACATACACACACACACACACACACACACACATATATATATATATACTATACCATTCCACTTTGGTTCTGGGGTTATACAGGGATGCGTTTTAAGTCCTATTTTGTTTTCTCATTTTTTGGATGATCTTTCTGACGATCTTGAGTGTGGAATCCGTATTGGATGTAACCATTAAGACTTTAATGTATACGGACGACACGGTTATTTTCGCCGAAAGCCCGGTTGCATTATAAAGAAGTATTAAAATTTTGGCAAAATATTGTGATTTATGGAACCTTTCTCTGAATCTCAATAAATCAATGATAATGGTGTTCTGGAGGGGTGGACGCTTATCCTCTTTGGAGAAATGGTTGTTTTAATGGACAGCATATTGAAGTTGTTAATACTTATAAATACAGGCGTATATTTAACATCTGGCCTTTTCTTTAATAGATACTTTATGGAGAAAGTATCCGCTGCAAAATCTGCTCTTAATAGTCTTTGGTCTGAATTCATTTTGCAAAATTCGGTGCCTCTCTCGCACAAGTTTTACAGTTTTAATTCTGTTTGTCGATCTTTGGTGTACTACGCTGCGCAGGTTTGGGGTTATCATTCTTGTGATTTGCTGGATAAATTTCAGCGTTTCTTTATTAAAAAATTATTCGCACTTCCTGCAGTTATCCCAAATTACATTTTGCATTTGGAAACTGGCACTGACCCATTGGAATTGTATATTTTAAAACTTCATTTTAAATATTGTATTAAGGGTTTTAAACTACCCATCTTATCGCCTTTCTCGGAGGATTGCTCTCTTCGATAAATGTGTTGTCTCTTTTGACAGTTCTTTGCGAACTATTTCTTCCTGGAAGGAAAAAGTTCTATGCAAACTGCTTGATAAAATAAAATTAGGTGATTTGGAGAAGTTTGAGAGGCGTGCGCTTCAGTCCAACCGGTTCACACTTTATGCTCAACTTACGGATGGTTCAAATGGATGGTCTCTCCGTGATCTGAGGTGGATTTTTAAGTTAAGAGGAGAACTTTTATATCTCAATCATGTTCCCTGTTTGAAAAAGAAGTTGAAGTATGTTCTCTCTGTGATTCCCGGAAAACTGAAGATATTTTTCATACTCTCTGATCTCCGACTTCGGTATCTTGGTCAGCGAGTTATATCTGGTCCTCTCCTCGTCACCTTACTTAATAGTTCTGGCTCTGATTGTCGCTCTCTTATCATATTTGCGCGCCATGCCTGGACTTATCGGTATGAATTAGTCTTTGAATCTAATTTTCAACTTTTCCCTGTTCTTGTGAATTTGCTTATTATAATGGAGTTGTTGAGGAGAGAAATTAGGTTTGATTAAATGAACGAGATATGAAGACACTAATATAATGTAGCTAAGTTTACACTAACTGCACTGGACTTTATAATGAAAATGATAGAATGAATGGTGAGAGTAGAGATATGACACGATGCGATGTATGGTTGTACCTGATAGATATCCTCTAGATAGATTCCCACTGGCTTATATACACAGGTTCTCTCACTCTAGCCTGCCTAAGTCAGAGAGTAGTCTCTGTTAACCAGAGAGAGCCTCTCTTCTCTCTGCTGTGGTTGCATTATCTTTGCGGTACCATTCCATGTAAGTAGCACAGTTATTATTGTCTTATTGTTTTTTCTTTGCCATTACTTATTAGTTTGTTTCCTTTTCTGTTGTTCTTGCATTTAAAATTATGTTTTTTTATTCATTTTTATTTTCCCCCCGGTATCTTTTCTACTGATTAGTTATATATATCTATAGAATACATTATGATAGGAATAAATTTATACTGTTTTTGTATTAATGTTGTTATTAATTGTTTTGATATCATTTTTTTTCTCTCTGTCTCTCGCGAATTGATTTTCTATAAGTTTCTTTAAAATAATTAGGCTCGAATTTTGAGTTACTTAAGTCTATCAGCATTTTTAAATCTTAATTATTATTAAATCAACTTAATAGTTTTATTTTCAATTCTTCCATCCTCGACTTTGGTTTCGACCCCGTCTAACGGATTACTCCAAGCCGTAAAGTGTTTATTATTATTTTATATTTATGTATGTATATATATATATATAAAAGTAGCTTATGTTTTGTTTTTTTGTTCTCTTGTATATTTTCTTTTTGTAAATAAAGCTCTATTATTATTATTATTATTATTATTATTATTATAACTGTACCATTCGCTAAAAACTTTTTTCTTACTCAGGTGACCTGAAACATATGTTACGGAAATTTTATACGATCGCAATACTTTCTCTTACTTATAAGAGAAAGTAAAATCCTTGTGTGGCGACTTTGTATTCTGAAGTATCATGGACCACAATAGAAAGATTTAAAATATTTTGTTTATATTCGTTCAATAATACCCGTATATGTAAGTGCCTATTAAAAACAATGAAAACACCCACTTAAAAACAATGAAACGGGCCAGGCCGTATAAAGCTGATAAATACAGTGAATCTCTAACGAAAAAACTTTTCTCTGGAAAAAATATTGAAATAAAGGCAGTTTTCAAAAAAATTGGAAAAAACATTCAGTAATGGTCGTATATTTCCGGTTAATGGACTTTGAACAAAAAAAAATTA
Organism: Triatoma infestans; assembly: GCA_011037195.1. Classification (NCBI taxonomy): domain Eukaryota; kingdom Metazoa; phylum Arthropoda; class Insecta; order Hemiptera; family Reduviidae; genus Triatoma; species Triatoma infestans. Next base: position 18,017 of record JAAEAF010013977.1, read on the forward strand.
TTATCAGATGCGTTGGTGGTACTTAAAACTAATATCAAGTTTGATCTCTCTAGATTTTTTAAAAAAAACTCAGAAATTAATTCGGCAAACTGAATTGCTTTAAATTTGGAATTCTATCAATGTTTCTAATGTTTATTAATATTATATAGATGGCAGTACTATACGTAGAATAGAAGTAGTACTTTAAAGGAAAGATTAACGTTACTTTTCTCCCTGAACCCGCCAACAAATCAATTTGCCTAGAAAAATATTTGAAATAAAAATAATAGATATTTATGTATGTACGTAGATCACACATGAAGTTTAAAAAAAAAAATATTGATGTCGTTTTCCATAAAATCGGAAAAAAATAAATGAAGAAAAAAAACCATTCAGTAAATTTTCACTTCCGATGTTGGATTTTGACCGAAACTTTCTTATTATTGGTTTTTGAGATATTTTCTTCATATCATTCGATAAAACTATTTTTTTGTATTCATCGTCATCAAAACATGTATTGCCGGCCAAAACTCTATTTGTAAAATTTGACACGATCGTCAAATCGTGCACTTCCTTTTACAATGACTAAGATAAAATATATATTTATTTATTTTGTGGTTTTTGCCTATTTTTCCATTAACCAGTTATATGGTTTTTGAGGGCTGGAAGAAACCAACAAATTGACATTAATATCAATTATTAATGTGGCTTCTAATTGCTTCAAACTGGCGATATGTTGGTGGCAAAAAACCACAGACATAAAGCCCTTTCTTTTCAAATCAACATGTCGCTTTTAATCTATCCTAAGGCTCCTGCACCATCTTCCTCTTCTTCATTCTCCATCCTTACAGAGATAAGAGCATCTTGAGCGATGCGACTCTTGTTCTGACTAAGAGAAAAAAGAAAAAAATCGACAAAAATCTAAAAATCGATTTCCCAAGAGAAATGTTTCTAATGAATACATATATATATATATGTATATTTTAATTTAAGGCTCGTCAACATCCATGACCATTAGCGCTCGGAACCTACTCGGTGCACTGCCAACCTCCGGACACTATTCTCTCGTTATAGACAACCTGTCCCATTACGGAAAGTGAGTGTAGACGCTCTTAAGAAGAAAAAAATCTAACGGCAGCACAGATGGACTCGGACCCGGGTCTTCCGCGTGGGAGTACAGTACGCTAACCACTTAGCTATTCCCTTCTCCCATGTGTATAGTTAAGTTTAAAATAATAATTTTAAGCGCTATTAAAATTTAAAAAAAAAAATCTAGTGTGAAACACTCACACAACTTTCTCTTACTCCCGTTCTCAAATTATAATTGACCAATTTTTATAGTTTCTGTGCAAATTTAATGAATCTTCGTCGAAATCTGACCAACTGTTCAGTAAAAGCTCGCACCTTCCGGTTTACTATTTTCTTGAACTCGCAGCCATCTATTTATTGCTAATTAATATGTTTGTATGATAGACTTGTATATCAACTATGATAGCACTTTAGAGAAAAACATAACCCCATAACATTATTTAGATGACAGAATTGTCCTAATAAACTGAAATAGCCTTTGAATGGAAACCTATCCCACCCCTCCCCCAAAAGTGCCCTTAATTGCATTTTTTTCCGGAGAAATGTTTCAATAAAAGTTGTAGCTCTTTGTGTGTGGTTGATGTTTCATGTGTAAGAAAGCCGTCGGACCATGTTTGAGAAAATTGCAAAAACAGTAAAAA
>JAAEAF010013978.1:0-17287 GCA_011037195.1 Triatoma infestans
ATATTAACATTTTCCATACCGATATAAAATTTAGCAACTCGACGCGGGACCCGAACTGAGGACCTCCCGCGTTCGAGTCCATGCTCACAACCACTAATGAAATAATCCCGCGCGAACCTATTCTAAAAACTAAATTCTCTAAAATAAAAGTAAAAGTAAAGAGTGCCTATTTTTTCAGGCTGACGTAACATTCAACTAACAATTAGGTATCGTGGTAGGGGGCACAAACTCCTACTTTTATATTAACATTTTCCATAACGATATAAAATTTAGCAACTCGACGGGGACCCGAACTGGCGATGTCCCGCGTTCGAGTCCATGCTCACAACCACTAATGAAATAATCCCGCGCGAACCTATTCTAAAAACTAATTTCTCTGAAATAAAAGTAAGAGTAACGAGTGCCTATTTTTTCAGGCTGACGTAACATTCAACTAACAATTAGGTATCGTGGTAGGGGGCACAAACTCCTACTTTAATATTAACATTTTCCATACCGATATAAAATTTAGCAACTCGACGCGGGACCCGAACTGGCGACCTCCCGCGTTCGAGTCCATGCTCACAACCACTAATGAAATAATCCCGCGCGAACCTATTCTAAAAACTAAATTATCTGAAATAAAAGTAAAAGTAAAGAATGCCTATTTTTTCAGGCCGACGTAACATTCAACTAACAATTAGGTATCGTGGTAGGGCGCACAAACTCCTACTTTAATATTAACATCTTCCATACCGATATAAAATTTAGCAACTCGACGCGGGAACCCGAACTGGGGACCTCCCGCGTTCGAGTCCATGCTCACAACCACTAATGAAATATCCCCCGCGCGCACCCTATTCTAAAATTAAATCCTCTGAATAAACGGAAAAGTGAGAGTGCCTATTTTTCAGCTGACCTTACATTCCAACTAACAATTATGACGTGGTAGGGGGCACAAAACTCTACTTTAATATAACATTTTCATAACCGATATGAATTTAGCATCTCGACGCGGTACCCGACACTGGGACCTCCCGCGTTTCGAGTCCATGCTCACAACCACTAATGAACAATCCCGCGCGAACCTATTCTAAAAATAAATACTCTGAAATAAAATAAAAGTAAAGAGTGCCTATTTTTTCGGGCTGACGTAACATTCACCTAACATTAGGTATCGTGGTAGGGGGCACAAACTCCGATTTTAATATTAACATTTTCCATACCGATATTAAATTTAGCAACTCGACGAGGGACCCGAACTGGGGACCTCCCGCGTTCGAGTCCATGCTCACAACCACTAATGAAATATTCCCGCCCGAACCTATTCTAAACATTAAATTCTCTGAATAAAAGTAAAAGTGAAGAGTGCCTATTTTTTCAGGCTGACGTAACATTCAACTAACAATTATGTATCGTGGTAGGGGGCACAAACTCCTACTTTAATATTAACATTTTCCATACCGATATGAAATTTAGCATCTCGACGCGGTACCCGAACTGGGGACCTCCCGCGTTCGAGTCCATGCTCACAACCACTAATGAAACAATCCCGCGCGAACCTATTCTAAAAACTAAATACTCTGAAATAAAAGTAAAAGTAAAGAGTGCCTATTTTTTCGGGCAGACGTAACATTCAACTAACAATTAGGTATCATGGTAGGGGGCACAAACTCCTACTTTAATATTAACATTTTCCATACCGATATAAAATTTAGCAACTCGACGCGGGACCCGAAGTTTGACCTCCCCGCGTTCGGCGTCCTGCTCACACCACTAATGAATATTCCCGCGGCACCTATTCCTAAAAATTAATTCTCTGAATAAAAGTAATAGTGAAGAGTGCCTATTTTTTCAGGCTGACGTAACATTCAACTAACAATTAGGTATCGTGGACGGGGGCACAAACTCCTACTTTAATATTAACATTTTCCATACCGATATATAATTTAGCAACTCGACGCGGGACCCGAAATGGGGACCTCCCGCGTTCGAGTCCATGCTCACAACCACTAATGAAATAATCCCGCGCGAACCTATTCTAAAACCTAAATTCTCTGAAATAAAAGTAAAAGTAAAGAGTGCCTATTTTTTCAGGCTGACGTAACATTCAATTAACAATTAGGTATCGTGGTAGGGGGCACAAACTCCTACTTAAATATTAACATTTTCCATACCGATATAAAATTTAGCAAACTCGACGCGGGACCCGAACTGGGGACCTCCCCCGTTCGAGTCCATGCTCATAACCACTAATGAAATAATCCTGCGCGAACCTATTCTAAAAACTAAATTCTCTGAAATAAAAGTAAAAGTAAAGAGTGCCTATTTTTTCGGGCTGACGTAACATTCAACTAACAATTAGGTATCGTGGTAGGGGCACAAACTCCTACTTTAATATTAACATTTTCCATACCGATATAAAATTTAGCAACTCGACGCGGGACCCGAACTGGGGACCTCCCGCGTTCGAGTCCATGCTCACAACCACTAATGAAATAATCCCGCGCGAACCTATTCTAAAAACTAATTTCTCTGAAATAAAAGTAAGAGTAACGAGTGCCTATTTTTTCAGGCTGACGTAACATTCAACTAACAATTAGGTATCGTGGTAGGGGGCACAAACTCCTACTTTAATATTAACATTTTCCATACCGATATAAAATTTAGCAACTCGACGCGGGACCCGAACTGGTGACCTCCCGCGTTCGAGTCCATGCTCACAACCACTAATGAAATAATCCCGCGCGAACCTATTCTAAAAACTAAATTCTCTGAAATAAAAGTAAAAGTAAAGAGTGCCTATTTTTTCGGGCTGACGTATCATTCAACTAACAATTAGGTACCGCGGTAGGGGGCACAATCTCCTACTTTAATATTAACATTTTCCATACCGATATAAAATTTAGCAACTGGACGCGGGACCCGAACTGGGGACCTCCCGCGTTCGAGTCCATGCTCACAACCACTAATAAAATAATCCCGCGCGAACCTATTCTAAAAACTAATTTCTCTGAAATAAAAGTAAGAGTAACGAGTGCCTACTTTTTCAGGCTGACGTAACATTCAACTAACAATTAGGTATCGTGGTAGGGGGCACAAACTCCTACTTTAATATTAACATTTTCCATACCGATTTAAAATTTAGCAACTCGACGCGGGACCCGAACTGGGCACCTCCCGCGTTCGAGTCCATGCTCACAACCACTAATGAAATAATCCCGCGCGCACCTATTCTAAAAATTAAATTCTTTGAAATAAAAGTAAAAGTAAAGAGTGCCTATATTTTCAGGCTGACGTAACATTCAACTAACAATTAGGTATCGTGGTAGTGGCACAACCTCACTACTTTAATATTACATTTTTTTCCATACCGAAAGGAAATTTAGCATCTCGACGCGGTACCCGAGACTGGGACCTCCCCGTTTCGATCCATTCTCACAACACTAATGAAACAATCCCGCGCGAGACCTATTCCTAAAAACTAAATTCTCTGAATTAAAATAACAATAAGAGTGCCTATTTTTTCGGGCTGACGTACATTCAACTAACATTAGGTATCGTTGACGGTGGCAGAAACATCCTACTTTAAATATGAACATTTTCCATACCGAGATAAAATTTAGCAAACTCGACGGGACCCGAACTGGGGACCACCTGCGTTCGAGTCCATGCTCACAACCACTAATGAATTAAACCGCCGCGCACTTATTCTAAAAACTAAATTCTCTGAAATAAAAGTAAAAGTAAAGAATGCCCACTTTTTCGGGCTGACGTAACATTCAACTACCAATTAGGTATCGTGGACGGGGGCAGAAACTCCTACTTTAATATTAACATTTTCCATACCGATATAAAATTTAGCAACTCGACGCGGGACCCGAACTGGGGACCACCTGCGTTCGAGTCCATGCTCACAACCACTAATGAATTAAACCCCCGCGCACCTATTCTAAAAACTAAATTCTCTGAAATAAAAGTAAAAGTAAAGAATGCCCACTTTTTCGGGCTGACTTAACATTCAACTACCAATTAGGTAACGTGGACGGTGGCAGAAACTCCTACTTTAATATTAACATTTTCCATACCGATATAAAATTTAGTAACTCGACGCGGTACCGGAACTGGGGACCTCCCGCGTTCGAGTCCATGCTCACAACCACTAATGAAATAATCCCGCGCGGACCTATTCTAAAAATTAAATTCTCTGAAATAAAAGTAAAAGTAATGAGTGCCTATTTTTTCAGGCTGACGTAACATTCAACTAACAATTACGTATCGTGGACGGGGGCACGAACCCCTAAATTAATATTAACATTTTCCATACCGATATAAAATTTAGCAACTCGACGCGGGACCCGAACTGGGGACCTCCCGTGTTCGACTCCATGCTCACAACCACTAATGAAATAATCGCGCGCGAACCTATTCTAAAAACTAAATTCTCTGAAATAAAAGTAAAAGTAAATATGCACATTTTTTAGGCTGACGTAACATTCAACTAACAATTAGGTATCGTGGTAGAGGGCACAAACCCCTACTTTAATATTAACATTTTCCATACCGATATAAAATTCAGCAACTCGACGCGAGACCCGAACTGGGGACCTCCCGCGTTCGAGTCCATGCTCACAACCACTAATGAAATAATCCCGCGCGAACCTAGTCTAAAAACTAATTTCTCTGAAATAAAAGTAAAAGTAAAGAGTGCCTATTTTTTCAGGCTGACGTAACATTCAACTAACAATTAGGTATCGTGGTAGGGGGCACAAACTCCTACTTTAATATTAACATTTTCCATACCGATATCAAATTTAGCAACTCGACGCGGGACCCGAACTGGGGACCTCCCGCGTTCGAGTCCATGCTCACAACCACTAATGAAATAATCCCGCGCGGACCTATTCTAAAAACTAAATTCCCTGAAATAAAAGTAAAAGTAAAGAGTGCCTATTTTTTCAGGCTGACGTAACATTCAACTAACAATTAGGTATCGTGGTAGGGGCACAAACTCCTACTTTAATATTAACATTTTCCATACCGATATAAAATTTAGCAACTCGGCGCGGGACCCGAACTGGGGACCTCCCGCGTTCGAGTCCATGCCTCACAACCACTATGAAATAATCCCGCGCGAACCTATTCTAAAACTAAATTCTCTGAAAATAAATTAAAAGTAAAGAGTGCCTATTTTTTCGGGCTGACGTAACATTCAACTAACAATTAGGTATCGTGGTAGGGGGCACAAACTCCTACTTTAATATTAACATTTTCCATACCGATATAAATTTTAGCAACTCGACGCGGGACACGAACTGGGGACCTCCCGCGTTCGAGTCCATGCGCACAACCACTAATGAAATAATCACGCGCGAACCTATTCTAAAAACTAAATTCTCTGAAATAAAAGTAAAAATAAAGGTGCCTATGTTTCGGCTGACGGAACATTCAACTAACAATTATGTATGCGTGCGGGGCAGAACCCTACTTAATATTAACATTTTCCATACCGATATAAAATTTAGCAACTCGACGCGGGACCCGAACTGAGGACCACCTGCGTTCGAGTCCATGCAACAACCACTAATGAAATAAACCCCGCGCACCTATTCTAAAAACTAAATTCTCTGAAATAAAAGTAAAAGTAAAGAGTGCCTATTTTTTCAGGCTGACGTAACATTCAACTAACAATTAGATATCGTGGTAGGGGGCACAAACTCCTACTTTAATATTAACATTTTCCATACCGATATAAAATTTAGCAACTCTACGCTTTTCCTCGTCTGGAATTTCTTGCGAATTTTTATCATTTCATGGGAAACTCGAAAATAATGTTCTAACGACACTTGAAATAAAATACTAATTAACAATTGAAATCAATAACATTTTCTCTTCCAACACTTGCTGAAACTGACACTCTCCAATGCTGACCAACAATACTGAACCTCACTGATTGGAACCGATTAAAAATTAAATAATGTATTCATGTTAATTAAACCCACTAGAGAAACACTGGTACAAACCAAAACAAGAAATATGCAAGAACGTTGACAAAACATTAAAAGATTAACATAATATAATCAAAGTGAATTCAACTATATATCTAAAATAAAATAGATGATCCGGCTAGGTCAGTAACCTACATAATGGGTGTAAATTTTAATAAAATTTAATAAAAACGAACATTTTTACATCATTTCATTGTTTTTTAATCAACTATTCTGTTCGTGACAAAATTTGTTCCTTTTGATATTTATTAAGTGATAAAGAACATGCAACGCAGATTTGCGACGCTGGACACAGAAACAAGAATATTGACGCCGGTATCGAACGGGTTAATTAGAATTAAATTTGTAGTTAAAATTCCGTGTTTGAAAAAAATTGGAAGACCAGAAGTGCGTTTCTACTGTATAATATTTTTAAGTTTTTTGGTATTATTAGCATTGTAGCATTTTCAAAAATGGGTTGGACAATTTTCTTCATACTAATTATATCAAATACACATATAAGAAATCTACAACTTTTATTGAAAAAATATCTCTAGAAAGGTTCATTAAGGGCAGGCGATTTCCTCTAAAGTGCTATATCAGTTTACTATACAATTCTATCATCTAAATAATATCAATTAAAATTAAATGTGTTGTTGACATTATGAGTTTTAAAAAATTCGGATGACCAGGAGTGCGTTTTTACTGAAGAAAATTAGCAAACTGCAAGTGCGGTTTTACTGAACATATAATTCAGTTTTCAATTATCTCCAAGGAAGTTCATCAAATTTGGTACACTAACTATAAATTTTTGTCGATTTGGTATAATTGTGAAAACTGGAGAAAGCGAAAGGTGTTGATGCTTTCACACCAGATTTTTCTTTTTATTTTGTAGGAGAAATACACATACATATACACAACCAAAACTTGGAATAATAAACATGTTAAGAATTCACTCACCCACTCTGCTCTACCTGGTCTGGAAGTTCCGAAGAAGGATATTAATAGTGGCCATATAAATGTTTAATGAAATAATTATAATTCCAATTATTAACTCCATTACAGTATCATGCAACATATCATTGTTCAGATAAATTATTTAAAACTGATTTATGTATTTGACGATTTTATTAATGAAACTATTTTGAATGGAAAAGTAAATTGCAAAAAGGCTAAGAATGTTCCAGAATGAAGATTTTTGCGAAACACAATATTACAAGAAATATGTCGCATTTTCATTAGTATCAAATATTTAATGTTTAAAATGGTAAAAGTAATATTATAGAATTTATGCAGCACCCATGCATGATGGGACATGACATAATTTGAAGGAATTATAATTATTCTCAATTTATTGAAACCAAGTTCATTTTATTCTGAGATTTTTATGGCAATCCTATTACGGAGAATACAGAATCAACATGAACATGGACCACTATAATTCCCCAGCCTACCTTTATTGCTGTAGGTTGGGATATGTAACAATCTGTTGCAGTTACATATCCTTCGATGTGCTCCCTGCTTTCTCTTCATTACACTGGACACAGGACACAGTTTAAAATATTAACAATCGCAAACTGTAGATCGCATTACTAGTCTGGTCGGAATTTAGAATATCCGTGGACTAATTTTTTTTAACGCACTAGTTAAAATAATCATTTATTTTGATAGTAAAGAATACTAAGAACTCCCGTTGGCAACCATTCGCGCATTACCTGTAAAAAAGCACAATAATGGAGTAATTAATAGCGTAATTCGAGTAAAAGTTAATAAAAATCATTTCAGAATCCTAAGGGAATGAGGATTTACCATCTGCAAAAATATAGTATGAAACAGTCAAACGACTACTGCTTTACTGCAAATATTATAATTCTAAAGGACAATTTTTATTTTCTTTTACACCTAGTAAGGGGAAGTGCTGCGAAGTACTACTGGTGTTAAAGTTTCAAAATTGCGTATGTACCAGAAATATAATTTGGAAATTAATATAGAATCACGCCCTCTAATCCGAAAAGCCCTGCTTATATGGAGACCTGTCAAAATAGTTTACATCAAGGTGCCTTGGCTTACCTTTCTGTTGCGAGTCGGCAAAGAAACTATATTCACAAAGCCAGCTGCCAGATATCTTAGAATGAAGTTCCAAATTAGGATGAGCTTCGCCGTCAATATTAGGCGAGCAGCTGACGAGGCTGAAGTGATGCTAGAAACCAACATGCTAGAAACGCTGAATATTTGAGAATAACCATAATAATAAAGTGAAAAGAAATGAGGTAGCGGGCAGGCAGTCACTAAATATAGGGCTTCAAAATATAAGGATGGAAATAGAGTTTTACATGAATACCAAAAAATAACATCGAGACGCCTATGATTTTCCGCTGGCTGCCTGGTTATTTCTTTTTTCGCGTGAACAGATAAACAAACTTGAAGGTTACTTAAAACAAAGTATCATATTGATTACCATAACTACTAATTTAAAATCAAACGCTCTAAATCGAAAGGACCTGCTTTTAAAGATATTCCCACCCCGGGAATCACGTGCCCCAGCCCGCACGTGATCGTCGTCGCCAGCCATACTAATGCGACGTCCGCTACACCCAACATAATATGGAATAAGTATAACTGCAGCATCATTATAGCTATGAAAACAGTTTGTATCACGTAGCCTTGGCTTACTCATAATTTTTAAATAAATTTGGAAGTAAAGGAATCCTAAGTGAATGAGGATTTACCATCTGTAAAAATATAGTATGAAACAGTCACACGACTACTGCTTTACTGCAAATAATTCTAAAGGACAATTTTTATTGAGATTCGGTAAAGAAACTATATTTATTAAGCCAGCCGCTAAGTATCTTAAAATGATGGTTCAAACTAGGATGAGCGTTACCCACTATAATAGGCGAGCAGCTAGTGAGGCTCAAGTGATGCTAGAAGCACTGAACATTTGAGTAAAACCATAATAATACTGTACAAAGGAACGGGGTATCCGGAACAGAGCCACCAAATTTACAGCTTTGAAATGTATCGATGGAAATAGAATTTTACATATAGACCAAAAAATAACACCGAGAAGCCTGTGATTCTCTGCTGCAGCCCCAATTTCTTTTTTTTATCTGAACAGATAAACAAACCTGAAGTACTTGCGGATAAATGTATTTTAATGGATCCCTAGGAGCTACCTTTCGATCCCGAAAACTTCATTTAGTCAATTGTGACGTCCTTCTACTTTTTCAAATTTAAATTAGTGAAAACAAAGGCGTAATTATTAATATTTCTGCGCGGGAATTTGTGCAATGTTTCATTTAAATCATTATCAAACAATAATTGAAAAACCGTCAAATGTTGTACAGTTTTTCACCAGATCTACTTTCAATCCTTCTTGTCCTGTAAAATCGTGTAACACAGCATCTACATGAACTTCTGACCAATGTGAGTGACTTAAAGATGTTTTGCAACTGTTACTAATTAGGCTACTAATACTATCATTAATTGAAAAATCATCGTATTCACCTGTAATAATTGAATTTGATGAGCGTCTTCATATTCCGTCAAAGAATAGCAACCTATATCATTTGGTGTACTTACCTTACAAGTTGTATCTTCTTCAATCGAATAAATAATACGTCTTTTCCTCGTCTGGAATTTCTTGCGAATATTTATCATTTGATGCTAAACATGAAAATAATGTTCTAACGACACTTGAAATATAATACTAATTAACACTTGAAATCAATAACATTTTCACTTCCAACACTTGCTGACACTCTCCGAACGACAATTGAAATAAAATACTAATTAACACTTGAAATCAATAACATTTTCACTTCCAACACTTGCTGGAACTGACACCCTCCGAAGCTGACCAACAATACTGAACCTCAAAGATTGGAACAGATTAAAAATTAAATAATGTATTCATGTTAATTAAACCCACTAGAGAAACACTGGTACAAACAAAAACAAGAAATATGCAAGAACGTTGACAAAACATTAAAAGATTAACATAATATAAACAAAGTGAATTCAACTATATATCTAAAATAAAATAGATGAGCCGGCTAGGTCAGTAACCTACATAATGGGTGTAAATTTTAATAAAATGATCTCCACACCACGAACATTTTTACATCATTTCATTGTTTTTTAATCAACTATTCTGTTCGTGACAAAATTTGTTCCTTTTGATAATCATTAAGTGATAAAGAACATGCAACGCAGATGTGCGACGCTGGACACAGAAACAAGAATATTGACGCCGGTATCGAACGGGTTAATTAGAATTAAATTTGTAGTTAAAATTCCGTGTTTGAAAAAAATTGGAAGACCAGAAGTGCGTTTCTCCTGTATAATATTTTTACGTTTTTTGGTATTATTAGCATTGTAGCATTTTCAAAAATGGGTTGGACACTTTTCTTCATACTAATTATATCAAATACACATACAACAAATCTACAACTTTTATTTAAAAAATATCTCTAGAAAGGTTCATTAAGGGCAGGGGATTTCCTCTAAAGTGCTATATCAGTTTACTATACAATTCTTTCATCTAAATAATATTAATTAAAATTAAATGTGTTGTTGAAATTATGAGTTTTAAAAAATTCGGATGACCAGGAGTGCGTTTTTACTGAAGAAAATGAGCAAACTGCATGTGCGGTTTTACTGAACATATAAATCATTTTTCAATTATCTCCAAGGAAGTTCATCAAATTTGGTACACTAACTATAAATTTCGTCGATTTGGTATAATTGTGAAAACTGGAGAAAGCGAAAGTTGTTGATGCTTCCACACCAGATTTTTCTTTTTATGTTGTAGGAGAAATACACATACATATACACAACCAAAACTTGCAATAATAAACATGTTAAGAATTCACTCACCCACTCTGCTCTACCTGGTCTGGAAGTTCCGAAGAAGGATATTAATAGTGGCCATATAAATGTTTAATGAAATAATTATAATTCCAATTATTAACTCCATTACAGTATCATGCAACATATCATTGTTCAGATAAATTATTTAAAACTGATTTATGTATTTGACGATTTTATTAATGAAACAATTTTGAATGGAAAAGTAAATTGCAAAAAGGCTAAGAATTTTCAAGAATGAAGATTTTTGCGAAACACAATATTACAAGAAATATCTCGCATTTTCATTAGTATCAAATATTCAATGTTTAAAATGGTATAAGTAATATTTATAGAATTTATGCAGCACCCATGCATGATGGGACATGACATAATTTGAATGAATTATAATTATTCTCAATTTATTGAAACCAATCTCATTTTATTCTGAGATTTTTATGGCAATCCTATTACGGAGAATACAGAATCAACATGAACATGGACCACTATAATTCCCCAGCCTACCTTTATTGCTGTAGGTTGGGATATGTAACAATCTGTTGCAGTTACATATCCTTCGATGTGCTCCCTGCTTTCTCTTCATTACACTGGACACAGGGCACAGTTTAAAATATTAACAATCGCAAACTGTAGATCGCATTACTAGTCTGGTCGGAATTTAGAATATCCGTGGACTAATTTTTTTTAACGCACTAGTTAAAATAATCATTTATTTTGATAGTAAAGAATACTAAGAACTCCCGTTGGCAACCATTCGCGCATTACCTGTAAAAAAGCACAATAATGGAGTAATTAATAGCGTAATTCGAGTAAAATTTAATAAAAATCATTTCAGAATCCTAAGGGAATGACGATTTACCATCTGCAAAAATATAGTATGAAACAGTCAAACGACTACTGCTTTACTTCAAATATTATAATTCTAAAGGACAATTTTTATTTTCTTTTACACCTAGTAAGGGGAAGTGCTGCGAAGTACTACTGGTGTTAAAGTTTCAAAATTGCGTATTTACCAGAAATATAATTTGGAAATTAATATAGAATCACGCACTCTAATCCGAAAAGCCCTGCTTTTATGGAGACCTGTCAAAATAGTTTATATCAAGGTGCCTTGGCTTACCTTTCTGTTGCGAGTCGGCGAAGAAACTATATTCACAAAGCCAGCCGCCAGATATCTTAGAATGAAGTTCCAAATTAGGATGAGCTTCGCCGTCAATATTAGGCGAGCAGCTGACGAGGCTGAAGTGATGCTAGAAACCAACATGCTAGAAACGCTGAATATTTGAGAATAACCATAATAATAAAGTGAAAAGGAATGAGGTAGCGGGCAGGCAGTCACTAAATTTAGAGCTTCAAAATATAAGGATGGAAATAGAATTTTACATGAATACCAAAACATAACATCGAGACGCCTATGATTTTCCGCTGGCTGCCTGGTTATTTCTTTTTTCGCGTGAACAGATAAACAAACTTGAAGGTTACTTAAAACAAAGTATCATATTGATTACCATAACTACTAATTTAAAATCAAACGCTCTAAATCGAAAGGACCTGCTTTTAAAGATATTCCCACCCCGGGAATCACGTGCCCCAGCCCGCACGTGATCGTCGTCGCCAGCCCTACTAATGCGACGTCCGTTACACCCAACATAATATGGAATAAGTATAACTGCAGCATCATTATAGCTATGAAAACAGTTTGTATCACGTAGCCTTGGCTTACTCATAATTTTTAAATAAATTTGGAAGTAAAGGAATCCTAAGGGAATGAGGATTTACCATCTGTAAAAATATAGTATCAAAACCGTCACACGACTACTGCTTTACTACTGCAAATATTATAATTCTAAAGGACAATTTTTATTGCGATTCGATAAAGAAACTATATTTATTAAGCCAGCCGCTAAGTATCTTAAAATGATGGTTCAAACTAGGATGAGCGTTACCCACTATAATAGGCGAGCAGCTAGTGAGGCTCAAGTGATGCTAGAAGCACTGAACATTTGAGTAAAACCATAATAATACTGTACAAAGGAACGGGGTATCCGGAACAGAGCGTAATTATTAATATTTCTGCGCGGGGATTTGTGCAATGTTTCATTTAAATCATTATCAAACAATAATTGAAAAACCTTCAAATGTTGTACAGTTTTTCACCAGATCTATTTTCAATCCTTCTTGTCCTGTAAAATCGTGTAACACAGGATCTACATGAGCTTCTGACCAATGTGAGTGACTTAAAGATGTTTTGCAACTGTTACTAATAAGGCTACTAATACTATCATTAATTGAAAAATCATCGTATTCACATGTAATAATTGAATTTGATGAGCGTCTTCATAGTCCGTCAAAGAATAGCAACCTATATCATTTGGTGTACTTACCTTACAAGTTGTATCTTCTTCAATCGAATAAATAATACGTCTTTTCCTCGTCTGGAATTTCTTGCGAATATTTATCATCTGATGCTAAACACGAAAATAATGTTCTAACGACACTTGAAATAAAATACTAATTAACACTTGAAATCAATAACATTTTCACTTCCAACACTTGCTGACACTCTCCGAACGACACTTGAAATAAAATACTAATTAACACATGAAATCAATAACATTTTCACTTCCAACACTTGCTGGAACTCTCCGAAGCTGACCAACAATACTGAACCTCATTGATTGGAACAGATTAAAAATTAAATAATGTATTCATGTTAATTAACCCACTAGAGAAACACTGGTACAAACAAAAACAAGAAATATGCAAGAACGTTGACAAAACATTAAAAGATTAACTTAATATAAACAAAGTGAATTCAACTATATATCTAAAATAAAATAGATGATCCGGCTAGGTCAGTAACCTAAATAATGGGTGTAAATTTTAATAAAATGATCTCCACACCACGAACATTTTTACATCATTTCATTGTTTTTTAATCAACTATTCTGTTCTTGACAAAATTTGTTCCTTTTGATAATCATTAAGTGATAAAGAACATGCAAAGCAGATTTGCGACGCTGGACACAGAAACAAGAATATTGACGCCGGTATCGAACGGGTTAATTAGAATTAAATTTGTAGTTAAAATTCCGTGTTTGAAAAAAATTGGAAGACCAGAAGTGCGTTTCTACTGTATAATATTTTTAAGTTTTTTGGTATTATTAGCATTGTAGCATTTTCAAAAATGGGTTGGACAATTTTCTTCATACTAATTATATCAAATACACATACAACAAATCTACAACTTTTATTTAAAAAATATCTCTAGAAAGGTTCATTAAGGGCAGGGGATTTCCTCTAAAGTGCTATATCAGTTTACTATACAATTCTTTCATCTAAATAATATTAATGAAAATTAAATGTGTTGTTGAAATTATGAGTTTTAAAAAATTCGGATGACCAGGAGTGCGTTTTTACTGAAGAAAATGAGCAAACTGCAAGTGCGGTTTTACTGAACATATAAATCAGTTTTCAATTATCTCCAAGGAAGTTCATCAAATTTGGTACACTAACTATAAATTTTGTCGATTTGGTATAATTGTGAAAACTGGAGAAAGCGAAAGTTGTTGATGCTTTCACACCAGATTTTTCTTTTTAATTTGTAGGAGAAATACACATACATATACACAACCAAAGCTTGGAATAATAAACATGTTAAGAATTCACTCACCCACTCTGCTCTACCTGGTCTGGAAGTTCCGAAGAAGGATATTAATAGTGGCCATATAAATGTTTAATGACATAATTATAATTCCAATTATTAACTCCAATACAGTATCATGCAACATATCATTGCTGACATAAATTATTTAAAACTGATTTATGTATTTGACGATTTTATTAATGAAACTATTTTGAATGGAAAAGTAAATTGCAAAAAGGCTAAGAATTTTCAAGAATGAAGATTGTTGCGAAACACAATATTACAAGAAATATCTCGCATTTTCATTAGTATCAAATATTCAATGTTTAAAATGGTATAAGTAATATTATAGAATTTATGCAGCACCTATGCCTGATGAGACATGACATAATTTGAAGGAATTATAATTATTCTCAATTTATTGAAAACAAGCTCATTTTATTCTGAGATTTTTATGGCAATCCTATTACGGAGAATACAGAATCAACATGAACATGGACCACTATAATTCCCCAGCCTACCTTTATTGCTGTAGGTTGGGATATGTAACAATCTGTTGCAGTTACATATCCTTCGATGTGCTTCCTGCTTTCTCTTCATTACACTGGACACAGGACACAGTTTAAAATATAAACAATCGCAAAACTGTAGATCGCATTACTAGTCTGGTCGGAATTTAGAATATCCGTGGACTAATTTTTTTTAACGCCCTAGTTAAAATAATCATTTATTTTGATAGTAAAGAATACTAAGAACTCCCGTGGGCAACCATTCGCGCATTACCTGTAAAAAAGCACAATAATGGAGTAATTAATAGCGTAATTCGAGTAAAATTTAATAAAAATCATTTCAGAATCCTAAGGGAATGAGGATTTACCATCTGCAAAAATATAGTATGAAACAGTCAAACGACTACTGCTTTACTGCAAATATTATAATTCTAAAGGACAATTTTTATTTTCTTTTACACCTAGTCAGGGGAAGTGCTGCGAAGTACTACTGGTGTTAAAGTTTCAAAATTGCGTATTTACCAGAAATATAATTTGGAAATTAATATAGAATCACGCCCTCTAATCCGAAAAGCCCTGCTTTTATGGAGACCTGTCAAAATAGTTTATATCAAGGGGCCTTGGCTTACCTTTCTGTTGCGAGTCGGCAAAGAAACTATATTCACAAAGCCAGCCGCCAGATATCTTGGAATGAAGTTCCAAATTAGGATGAGCTTCGTCGTCAATATTAGGCGAGCAGCTGACGAGGCTGAAGTGATGCTAGAAGCCAACATGCTAGAAACGCTGAATGTTTGAGAATAACCATAATAATAAAGTGAAAAGAAATGAGGTAGCGGGCAGGCAGTCACTAAATATAGGGCTTCAAAATATAAGGATGGAAATAGAGTTTTACATGAATACCAAAAAATAACATCGAGACGCCTATGATTTTCCGCTGGCTGCCTGGTTATTTCTTTTTTTTCGCGTGAACAGATAAACAAACTTGAAGGTTACTTAAAACAAAGTATCATATTGATTACCATAACTACTAATTTAAAATCAAACGCTCTAAATCGAAAGGACCTGCTTTTAAAGATATTCCCACCCCGGGAATCACGTGCCCCAGCCCGCACGTGATCGTCGTCGCCAGCCATACTAATGCGACGCCCGTTACACCCAACATAATATGGAATAAGTATAACTGCAGCATCATTATAGCTATGAAAACAGTTTGTATCACGTAGCCTTGGCTTACTCATAATTTTTAAATAAATTTGGAAGTAAAGGAATCCTAAGGGAATGAGGATTTACCATCTGTAAAAATATAGTATGAAACAGTCACACGACTACTGCTTTACTACAAATATTATAATTCTAAAGGACAATTTTTATTGCGATTCGGTAAAGAAACTATATTTATTAAGCCAGCCGCTAAGTATCTTAAAATGATGGTTCAAACTAGGATGAGCGTTACCCACTATAATAGGCGAGCAGCTAGGGAGGCTCAAGTGATGCTAGAAACACTGAATATTTGAGTAAAACCATAATAATACTGTACAAAGGAACGGGGTATCCGGAACAGAGCCACCAAATTTACAGCTTTGAAATGTATCGATGGAAATAGAATTTTACATATAGACCAAAAAATAACACCGAGACGCCTGTGATTCTCTGCTGCATCCCCAATTTCTTTTTTTTATCTGAACAGATAAACAAACCTGAAGTACTTGCGGATAAATGTATTTTAATGGATCCCTAGGAACTACCTTTCCATCCCGAAAACTTCATTTGCTCAATTGTGACGTCCTTCTACTTTTTCAAATTTAAATTAGTGAAAACAAGGGCGTAATTATTAATATTTCTGCGCGGGAATTTGTGCAATGTTTCATTTAAATCATTATCAAACAATAATTGAAAAACCTTCAAATGTTGTACAGTTTTTCACCAGATCTACTTTCAATCCTTCTTGTCCTGTAAAATCGTGTAACACAGGATCTACATGAACTTCTGACCAATGTGAGTGACTTAAAGATGTTTTGCAACTGTTACTAATAAGGCTACTAATACTATCATTAATTGAAAAATCATCGTATTCACCTGTAATAATTGAATTTGATGAGCGTCTTCATAGTCCGTCAAAGAATAGCAACCTATATCATTTGGTGTACTTACCTTCCAAGTTGTATCTTCTTCAATCGAATAAATAATACGTCTTTTCCTCGTCTGGAATTTCTTGCGAATATTTATCATTTGATGCTAAACACGAAAATAATGTTCTAACGACACTTGAAATAAAATACTAATTAACACTTGAA
>JAAEAF010013979.1:0-16325 GCA_011037195.1 Triatoma infestans
CTGCATAGATCGAAACGTATCACTTTTATTGTGGTGGTTGGTTCCGCAGAGCCTTTCTTTATGGCAAAGATATTTTTTATGTTTAATGACATTGTATTGGTTGTATAAGAGAAAATCCTGTGGGTGTTTTACACCAAACGTTTTTTACAGGAGCGCACCTTTATAAAGGATCTTTATTTACCAGATGTACCTATTAGTTGGTTTATCGGCCAGCAAGTATCCAATAAAACACCATTTCTTGTTTTGGATTCTTATTTAGTAAAATTGTGAAGATCACGAATTTTTATTATCTTATGCCTTAATGTTATTACTTTATAGCTCAGGTAGTTCCACTATTAACAATACAATTAACAATACTCACCATTCTATTTACCAATAAAATTTAAATTCACAGAGTAATAATAAAAACAGAATAGTGGAAGTATAGAAATTTATCAATTTTATTTGCCGTTTATTTGCTGTCCTTGGTTTGTTTGTTTGAGATTTTGTTGTGTCTAGGTTGTGATCGTAGCAGAGTAGTTGTAAAAGAGACTGGGTGCTGGAGGGGGTATGCAGCAAATAGTGTTGAGAGTGGGGCGGTTTCCATGTTACTCCCCTCCGCCCAGGCAAGTTATCTCTATAGAAGGGGAAGTTCGGTCAGTCTTTCCTCTCGGCCATATAGTGTGATTGTGTTTTTTTTGTTGACCATGCTCATCTGCTATGGTATATATAGTCAGGGACAAAAACTAGTACACCAGACTGCACTCCGGTATATACTTCGAACTATGGCCTCTATGTTTTTCCTACAATAACGAAAGGAAAATGCTCTATTCTATATAAATATAGCTATTGAAAAACACCATCTGTTAAATCAACAATTAAAAAAAATAACATTCGAACCAAATGAAAAACCTGCCAAATATAAAGTGACGTCATCATCTAACTATATATTATTGGTGCTAAAAAAAAATGGTAAAAAAAGAAATTTACCTTTCCATCAAACTTGTATTTATATAACAATTTTCACAAATATACGTTGCTAACTTGACAAGGAATATTCAAACAAATACGATCAACAAGGGAGATGCATTTTGCGGATTTATTTTGACAGATGCAAAGTATATGTTCAATTTTACTTCCTAGCATTTCTAGTATATAAATTTTCCATTTTTCTTCATTAATAAGTGACTACCAAAACAAACAATCACACCTGTATTAGCAGAATTACCGTTTAATCAAACGAAGGGCCTAAAACAAATTTCTTCGGAACAATGTTTCAAACAAAGATGATAGATGCGCAGTTAGCATTTAAGTTTAAATACAATCACATTATCGTTTTTGAGAAAAAATCCGAACAACTTATTCTGTAAAGTCGAAATTCCCGGTTAACCAAATTTTTTAAATTTGTAATTCTAGCAATGGTGGTTGAATCATACGTATACTGAAGTGGTATTTTAGAGGGAAACTCAGCGTTACAGTTCGCTATCCCACAAACATGCCAAAACTCAGCGTTACAGTTCGCCATCAGAAAATTTATAGTAACTATTTAAAACAAGTCCAAAAACAGTCTCAATTACAGAAATGTTTCCCCTTGAAAAGTAAAGATTATTTTTCAACTTCTTTTTGACTGTAAGTGTGTTTAACTGACAGAAACTTAAACAATACGCAATTCTATAATGCACAGGGTTTAATTTGAAAAAAATTGAAAGTATAAAATTAATCAGAAATGAAATAAAATGAAAGAAGTAAACGCAAAATGATACCTAATGGGAAGGCACATCACTTAACTTCATCGCCACTATCACAGGCGTACGCCTGTACGCCTTCTCAGTAGCACTTTGCCAATTCTTCACCCATACGTATTTTATTATATTATTTTTCTTCGCCAGCCGGGCAGCTTCTTATTTTCTTGAAATAAGGAGTAAGTTACTCATTAATATACACTGGATGGCGTTCATCATGCGACCAACCTATATCCGTGGTATTCAAATCTCTTTTCACCTTCCTCTTCTCAATAACTAGGTTTCTCAAGCCTTGCCTGAGAAACTTAACTATAACCGGAGGAGGACGAGGAACACCAGTAAAGGCCGGTGCAGGCCGCGCACGGTACACAGTCTCAATGTCAGTCTCGGCCACGGAAACCCCCAGTGCAATAGTCACATTCCTTACAATCTCATAAGGGCTCTCTGCCGTTCTCACTGGAACGCCATGTATTTCTAGATCTTTCCTCCTTTCATTCTGCCTAAGTAGTTGAACTGCCATCTCCAGGTCTGTTATTTTAACTTGAAGCTATTATTTAACAATGTTGTCTCGACCTGCCCCACCAAGCCATCTACTTTTGCCTGCAGTGCGTTCATTGTGGCCACACTGTCCCCTACCGATTTCTGACAAGACTCAATAGCCGCAATAATTTCAGTGTTCTTGATCTTCTGTGATTCAATGAAGTTATTGAGAACACTCGTATTCGCTGTAAATATTTTAGTATATCGTCTAAAGTTGTTTCTGACGAACTCATTGTAACTTTCAAGGGTTTACCAGATAGTGGACTAACAGGCGTAGTATCCGAACGGGTCAATCTAGCTTCAGAAACACAACTTGAACAACTCCATGACTTATTAAGCTCCAAGAAATTACTCCAGTCCTTCTCTTTAAGAGAAGTACAAGAGAGATGATAAATTTTTCGGTATTGAGCACACTGTGGTTCAGCTTTTACAGCACTTCGAGATATAGCCGTGTCGCATTTACCACACTTGACCATTTTTTAAAAATGTTCACTTTGATAATCAAATAAATTGTGTAATTATTTAATTATTAAAAATTAATTGTATACTGAATGAATTGTTAAATTATTTGATTACAATTTCTATAAATAACGAGTATGAAGAATAGTAAGCAATACTGAGCAGTCCTCTTCTGCCATAAACAGTTCTGCTCAATACTATCACACTTTCAATTAATAAAAAGTTAATTTATACAGAACACATCGTGCAAAATGAACAAAATTAGCACCACTAAAAAAAAGCACTTTTTACTTAATATATGTGCAAAAATTTATGAAGAAAAATAAACTCTTTCCAATATAAAAAGATAAATTATTATAGAGACGATGTGAAGCGTGTACAGTACTACTCAAGAGTGTAGAGAAGAGTAAAGTAGAGGAGAGAGTGTTGCGATTGTGTCAAAATTTCAATATTGAGTTTTCAGCCCGAAGTACATGTTGTGTTGGTACCCTGAGTACGATAAAAATGTTTTTAGCGAATGGTCCGAATGTGTGTGTAACAGAATATCTCAAAAAGGAAAACATGCAGGAATCTCAAACTTGTATTGCATTTAATTACCACCACCGCATCTATCATGAACGTTTCGAGCAAAATCCATCAACCGGAAGTGCGACTTTACTGAATAGTCTTATCAGTTTGTAGCGATTTTCTTTAAATTTCGTATACTTACTACCTCCACACATAAATATCTATTACTTTTATTTTTGTAACATTTTCCCCGGAAAATTGATTGGGGGCGTAGAAGGAACATGAGCGTTATGCTTTCCTATAATGTACCTCTTTCCTCTAAATGTAGTTCGCATTCCTCTAAATGTAGTTTATAATATTAATACACATTAGAAGCATTGACAGAGTTTCAAATTGGAAGGAAATCGATAGTGCAACTTTACAGAATAGGTTTTCGAATTTTTTTGTAATTTCCGGCTGCAACAATTTTCTTTAAACTTGGCATACTGATGGTCGTCGCACAGATATAGGCCTATCACTTTCATTTGAAACACTCTACCGATATCTATGACTGGTTCTATATTATTGGACCGCTCTTCACTTCCCTACCTGCTTCGGGCCAGTAGGTTGGTATTTGTCCCCTCCTCTATTCACTGTATGTTTATGGCAGGGTAAATGAGCAAAGTTTGTAGTAAAGACAATATGTCTTTACATACACAAGAGTAAGGGAAAGGCGTGTGAGTGTTTCACATCAGATTCTCTTTCGTACTCAGGGGACATTAAAACATTCTCGGTAAAAACTCAATTTTTTAAATTTGTCATGATCGCAAGAGTTCTCTCACTGGAAGTGAGAAAAAGTAAAATAAATAAATAAATAAATCAAGGTAAAATTAATAAAGCGCAATACTGATAAAGTTGTTAATAGAGACTTGTAAATGTCGGCCTAATCAAAGGATCTGCCGGAAGTTAACAACTTTTCTCCCTCTCTTCCGAAATTTATGTGAAAAGTAGTGCTCACATAAGGAGCAAGAGTTCGCACTATATATATATATATATAGAATGGCGAAGAGGGAACCCACTACAGTGAGGATGGTGGTAGGGGTAATATTATCCGTTGGTGTAAAGTAGAGACATAGTAGTATAATGGTACAGTATCGCTGTATCCCCTCCACAATCACCATCATGTTGGTCATGGCAGTGTTAGGGCTCCATCAGAGATGGCGGGGTGGAGAAGGCTCTCTAGTAATTGCTTAAGAGATTACTCAGGACCCACTAAGTGCCCTCGTCGTTCCTGTTTAGCCCAGCTCGCTCACACGCTTTCCAGCGGGTAGCCAGAATAACCTACCCTTTCATCTTACCTCATTATATCGTCCTACCCGCCACATACACAAAAGAGTATACAAAGCATTCTCATTGCTTTATATCTTTTACTAAAATTCTTTCTTAGGTACAATAAATTAGTTTTGAATTATTTCTTTCTTTTTTTTTGTCCTAAAATTATTATCACTGAGTATTACCGGATGTTACGTGTTACTATTTTTTTCGTTTAGTTTCCTTCTTTCTTTGTTCCTTTTCTGTTATTTATGAAGTAATCGCAAAGGAATTTTCATTAAATCATTTTTTACTGGGAACTAGAGTTCTTCCATGGATTCCTGGATCTTTGTTTTACAACTATTCACTTACTATTATTATGTTTTCACTCTTAATTTGAAATTTACAACTGTAATCAATTTAAGTTTGGGCAGGATTAGAAGCCAAAAAGTCCTCGAATATTCTGCCCATGACATTGCCTGATTATATCGCCACAGAACTGAGGGGGCGTTTAGGTCTCCCATTAGAACAGATTTACTATCCCATCTTAATTCCAGCCATCTTAAATCTGTTTGATTTCTCGGGGGTGAGGGGTGGGGGTGTAAACAATAAAAAGACGGCGATGGATAGCTTCTTTCCAGACTTCCAGCTCGGCCGCTTCCAGCTTATCATTTTCTCATCATCTCCTTTATAATATCAAAGAGTACCGTGAGCGAGTTCTTAGCGGCAATCAACATCCCCGATGCTATCTATCTCATCTTTTCATTAGATATGAAAAGTCATGTCTGGTAGCCATGCTATTGGAAAAACTGTTCATTGACTGTAGAGGCACCTTCTTCCATATAACATAAATATCAATATCACTAGAGATAATCGTCGTCTTTAATTCCACGAATTAATCGCCAGTGAGGCCATCTGCATTCCATAACATCGACAACAAATCAGCTGAGTGTGGTATTACTGATAAATACATTGATATGTGAAATACAAAAATATAAAATTAAAATCATTTTTTAAATAAACTACAAAAATAAACTAAAAAAATCTGGTGTGAAACACTCACACAACTTTCTCTTACTCCAGTTCTCAAAATTATAATTGACAAAGGTTATAGTTTGTGCACCAAATTTAATGAAATTTGTCGAAAACTGAAAGAAACTATTCAGTAAAAGCGCCGGTTTACTGATTTCCTTCAAACTCGGAATTTTGGCCATCTATTTATTTCTAATTAATTTCATTTGGATGATAGAGTTGTATAATCAAGTATAATGCCACTTTAGAGGAAACTGTAACCCTACCCCCTCTCCTAAAGTGCCCTTAAATGAATTTTTCCAGAGAAACGTTTTATATAAAAGTTGTAGATCTTTGAATGTTTAGTTTATATGTGAAGTTTCAAGAAAATCGTCCGAGCTATTTTTGAGAAAATTGCGAAAAAGTGAAAAAATCATTTAGTAAAGTGTTAAAACAAAAGCACTTCCGGTTATCCGATTTTCCTCAAACTCGGAATTTCAACAACATATTTAATTCTAATTAACATTATTTAAATGACCGAATTGTGCAATAAACTGAAATAGCACTTTAGAGGAAAAGCTAACCCCACCCCTCACCCAATAGTGCCCTTAAATGAATTTTTCCAGAGAAATGTTTCAAATAAAAGTTGTAGCTTCTTGTATGTGTTGTTGAGTACCAAGATTAAAGAAAATCGTTGGAGCCATTTTTGAGAAAAACGCAAAAAAGTAAAAAAAAAACAACTAGTAAAGTGGTACTCCGGTTGAGGAATTTTGACAGATGACGCACGTCAGATCGCATGGTGATACCTAAACGGAATATCAAGTTTCAGCTTTTCTACGGGTTTTTCGTTGTTGAGCTATGCTGTTCACATACACACAGACACACACACAGACCATTTGCTAAAAACCACTTTTTTGGACTCAGGGGACCTCAAAACGGATATTTCCGGTGAAAACTCAATATCGAAAATTTGACACGATTACAATACTTCCTCTTACTAGGAGTAAGAGAAAGTAAAAATAAAAGTATTAATATATATATAGCAAATTGAAATTTATTTCAAACTATTGCTATAATTACAGAACAAATCAGAATTAAACTACATCTCAACTATTAAAATTTAAACAATATGTGGTATATATATAAGAGTAAAATACGGAAATCTAACATATAAGTATATAAGAAGTGTATTTACAAAAAAATTTACAAAAATTGCTAATGATTCATTCATACTAAGCATTCTCACAAGGGGAAAGTACTGGATATTCCTTTCCACTTTATAATAAATAAGCTAACCTAATTGGGTAAAGTACTCGATATTCCTTCATCCAGATTCACCTAAACTAAATTAACGAAACTAAATTAACGAAACTAACCTAAATTTTATTATATACATTTATGGGTCTTAAATAAGTAAATAACCTCCTTGTGTAAGGAGAACCCTCTTGTAAAATAGCGCTTGTCATATGGCAAGCCTGCTTCTTCCCTTTGTGTACGCAGAGCCTGACACCCTACCAATACATGTACCACCGTCAGCTTTTCTCGGCATCGAGGGCACCTTGGTCTTCTTTCACCAATAAGGAGGTGCGTATGTGCCACACGTGTGTGACCAATCCTTAGCCTCGTAAGTATAACTGATTCATGCCGTGGATAGTTCTCGACTGTAGCATTTCGCACACATGGCTTAATTTCTTATAATTTTTCATTTGTTCTGTCCCACTGACTTGTGCCATTTTTTATTCATAAGATTTTTCATGAAAATTTGCAAGTCAGCGGGACGCACAGGTGTGACAACTTCAATATATGTAGAGGCAGCTCGTTTGGCCGCCTCGTCCACCTTTTCGTTACCGGACACACTAATGTGGCCCGGCACCCAGGCGAACGTCACCCTTTGACCATATCAGCTTAGCTGGAACAGCAAATTGTATAACTTTCTGACAATTGGTTCTGTCGAGAATTTACCCCGGAGAGCCATTAATACGCTTAATGAGTCCGCCAATATTAGTGACTTATTATATCTTTTTTCTTTTATCAAGTTTATGGCCTGGCAAATTGCAATCATATCTGCTGAGTACACGGTTGCATAATGAGGGAGTGTCCAACTGAAGGTAACTCTCTCCGTGTACACAGCGCTACCCACGCCGTTGCCTATCTTTGACCCATCTGTAAAGATAGGTCGGAAATCGTTATAGAAGTTTAATAATTGTAACAAGTTTTGTCTGTAGACGACGGATGGTGTTTCTTTTTTTTTATACATTGCCAGGTCCATGCGAACGCTTGCGGAAGGTAATAACCAGGGAGGTGAGAGAGCAAAGCCCCAACCGTCCACTGGCCGAAACTCAATTCCTTCCGCTTCTAACATTTCTTTCGGAACCCGAGAGGTCGCGTCCGCGAACGTTGATAGCAGAATTCTTGTGGCTCTCGAATGTGGTATGAAATAAGGGATGAAACCGCTTTCCCCATATTCCGGCTATGTAGGTCAGGGTAAGCTGTTCTCTTCTAAACTAAGGTGGTAGCATCCCCGACTCTACATAGAGGCTCTGTAAAGGACTGGTTCGGAAGGCGCCTGTGAATAACCTAATACCTTCATTGTAAATTTTATCTAATAACTCTAGACGTGACTTGCGCGCTGAGCTATTGGCGCTCCATATTCCAGTTTGGAGCGAGTAAGTGCGATAAAGTTATGCTTTAAGATCTCCCGCTCCAACCCCCATTTATACCTGCCAAGAAATGTTAAAATATCGAGGTTTCTCCTTGCTTTCTTACATGTACAGTCTATATGATCCTGCCAGGTTAACTTAGTATCGAATATGAGGCCCAGGAATCGGATGCTTTCCTTATATTGAATTGGCGAGCTAGAAACAAATTGGAGGAGCTATGCTCATGCTCAACCGGTAAAAATGTAGGCACACCGCCTTAGTTCTAGAGGATTTACATCCGTTCCTAGAAGCCTCATCAGCCACTCTGTCTATTGCCTGTTGTAAGGTTTCTTTGACCTCGCCGAAGTCACTCTCTGATAAATAAAGGGCGAGGTCATCAACATATAAAGATACTTGGGGAGGGTCACCTACGACTTCGGCTAGACAGTTAACCGCCATCGTAAATAATGTAGCACTCTCAAGAGAATGTTGGTCCGAAAGGACACGCACTCGGAACGTTCGTGACTCTAAAAAGCCACGGAGGAAACTGGCAGTTTCCCTCTCAACCCCCATTCGTGACACTTCCGCAGAATTGCATATTTCCACGTCGTATCGTAAGCCTTCATAAGATCGAAGAACATGGCAGCACATGCACTCTGCGCATAAATGCGTTTTGCACGTAGACCTCGAGATGGCCCATCTGATCTGATAGAACGATATTTGCGAAATCCCGCTTGATGCTGGCTGTCAAATCCTTTTGTTTCTAGTAATATATTAATCTATAATTGATTATAGATTCGAGGACCTTACTCAGGTGGTCAACGAAATAGGTCTGCAATTAGAGGGATCACTAGGGCCTTTTCCTTCATTGGGGATCGGCACAATCACTGCTTCCCGCCAACTATCAGGGTTTGGACCGGCCTCCCAATCCGTTCATCCAATACCGTTCCTTTCCAATAGCGTTCATATTTTTAATCATGGCATATGGGATTCCTTTACATGTCTTTAAAACCTTTTCTAGTTGTTGAGTGGTCAGCGGTTCATTGTAAGCTTCAGTGATGGCGTTTTCAAAGTCTCTCGAGTGGCTGTCTCTCCGCGTCACCTTTTCGCCGGAGGAATCCGGCCGAGTAACCTCGTGTACTGGAATCTTGAGAAAAGTGTCTGGCAAAGGCCTCAGCCACGTCTCTCGGCTCAGTGACGACGACATCCTTAATTTTTAGAGCTGGATTTTGCGCCCATCAGAGATGGATCTTACCTTATCCAACCTTCTTTAACGTCGTAGATGTAGAAATCTTTGACACATAGGAGGTGAGGATTACCTCTTTTGCTTCTTTGATTATAAGCCTCTCCCTGGCTTATGTCTTTTAAATTTTATTAAATTCTCCTCCCTCGGGTACCTTTTAATTTATTCATGGCCTGCTTTTTTGCCGCATTGGCTGCTTTGCTCTCCGGAGTCCACCAGGGACGGGTTATCTTGCGATTTTCCCGCCAACTCTAGGTATGGCACTGCCGGCCGCATGCACCAACGCCTTGGTGAATATACTTGCATCATGGGTGACATTTCCTGCAAGGGTGGGTGTCACCACTTTGGCGGCCTAAGCAGGCCAATTTACCCTTTTGATGTTGTATCTCGAAGGTATGATATAATCTGACCTGGAGATGGAGGTCGATACTAAGATTGGAAAATGATCACTATTGTATAGTTCAACTAGTGTGGCCCATTCAAAGCGAACTGCAACGGTGGGTGATGCCATACTCAGGTCAATTGCACTGAAGTCACCCGAGTGTACATTAAAATGTGCTGCTTCAACACTGTTGAGGAGCGTCATATTAGCGTTGTCTATAATCTCCTCAAGAGTTCTGCCTCGAGCATCACTTCTAACTGACCCCCACCAGGTGTTGTGACTGTTGAAGTCTCCCATCAACAACACCGAGGCAGGGAGCTGCGAGAGCAGATTCTCCAGATCACCCCTACGCCAGAAGATATCCGGCAGATATATACTAACTAACGTGGTCTGTAGTTGTGTGTCTAGGTGCACGGCGACAGATTGAGTTTCAGGTTAGTTTCTAGGGTTAGCCGTCTGCTGGAGATATTATCTCGTAGACAGGCGGCCACACCACCGTGCGCCCTCCCACCTGGGGCAGGTTGTACCCCTTTGCTGTATACGATATATCCGGGGATCTCAAAAATTGCCCTGGACGAAACTTTATTTCCTGGAAGCACAACCCACATGGATGCTGTTCCGCCACCATTCGGCGTACTCCTTTTATATTACTCGCGTAGCCTAGCATGTTCCATTGAAGAATGGACTCACTCACACATATATATATTTGAAGACAGTGCCTGGCAGAATCTTTCTAATACGTAACGAAAGCATGTTTACAAGAGTTATTGTATCATTTTTGACTTTACTGAAAGTGTTACTTGTATTCTTAATAAGTACATAATGTTTGAGTTATGGAAGCTGAATCATAAGAATCATCTGTTTAATCAGTGGCACAATTTTTCCGGGTTTGCCCTTGGGCCAACCCTTCTTTCTTCGCCTAGAAGGTTGGTCTGATGTATTCCCTCCCTCCCAAAAGCGGACACTGTCGCCGGAGGATGTTTGTCCTTGTAAATCTTGCGTATTTTTACCCTTCTCCTTGTTGGGAAGAGTGATGCCAATAAAAATTTTGTTTCTTTCCTCCTAGGAGAGCGTTTTGGTAGGCTCACCCACCACCTTCCACTCCGATTCGGAGGGGGTCATTTGTTTAGGTGGAATTAATCACTGGTTGTGGGAGTGGTTATTGGTAGCCTATCGGCTACTAGAACCCCCAAAGGGGGATCTTGTTTTGGTGGTGGGATTTCTTCCACCTTTATAGTAGTTCTCATTGGCGATGAACAGTCTCCTTCATGCTTGAGTTTCCCGCATATGCAAACCGCATCAGTAGCTTTACATCTTGTGGAGGTGTGTCCAAACTTCTGACAATTATAGCACCTCATGGGTGAAGAGATGTAGGGACGCACCTTAAGCTTTTAGAAGGCTGCATCTATCGTCTGTGGAGGCTTCGGACGATCAAAGGTGAGGACAAGAGAAGCGGTATCCACTAGGGACCCGTCCTGTCTTCTCTTTATCCTCCTCATCTCTATTTCCCCTTGCTCTGCTAGACTCTCTTTTATGTCCTCAATCGAGCTGTTTAAAAGTCCCGACAAATTATAACACGAAAGAGCTGTTTAACCTCTTGGGTGGACTTGCCTCCAATTCAGCATCCATATATTTTTGCAAGCTCAAGATGGCTTTATCTTGTATACGATTCTCAGCTTCTATGCTGATAGAGCCATCATTGAGTTTTTTGACAGTTCACGTTTTCCCTATAATACTCTTAATACACATGCAGTTTGAGAATGTTCCTTCTTTTTTCCTTACTTTAAAAAATCGACGCCAATTATCTTCATCTAAATCAATAAATTTTATACCTACCTCACTTATCTTCCTGCCTCTCTTGGCTTTCTTCCTTGGCGGAGAAGCAAGGTTCTAGGGTTGCAGCGTAAACTGCATCCCAGAAGAAAGTTTTCCGTTGTCGTTGTCCATGACCATGCCAGGCCTGAAGCGGTTAGATCCGATTGGTTAGGAGGAATGGGAGACTGGAGAATGGTGTAAGTAGAGGGAATGGTGACAGGAACGTTTGTGTTGGAGTGGGAAGAAGAGGATTAGTTGGTGTAGGGAGAGGACTGGAGAGAGGGGATTGGAAAATAAGAATTGGTGGGCTGGGCCCAGAAAAATTATGATTATCCATGTTGTAATCATAAAGTTTCATCGAGATTTGTGGTCCCGCCTCCACGGACGCTCAAATGGAACCGGTTACAATCCGGATGACCATCGCACCTCGTCATAGTCCGGTGCCACGGAAGACAGCGTTCCGATACCGAAGTACCGACCCGCGCCCCGTGGCCCCCTTCCTAACCCTAGGAACCCGCCTGAGGCGGAATTCCCTAGTCTTTCTGGGGTCGGGCTATACTCAGTTAGAACTCTCTGGTGAAGCAGAAGCCAAAGACATGTGTTGGGATCAGATGCCCGCAGGTCGTCATCTCCCTCAATGTCCAGGACCCTCTTCTTCACCTTAGCCCCAAAGCCTCGTGCCGGCAAGCACGAGAGGGAGGTATTTATACTCCGAGCTCTCAACGAATGCAGTGTGTGTGGTCGTCTGTAAAGTGTCGACTGTTCAGTGTGAGTGTGTGTGTGTGGTGGGGAGTTCAAGTTTACCTGTGGGTGCGCTGTACCAAGTAGCTGCACACATCAACTACCTCTGCAGGTCCTATGTGCAGTGTGCATTATCAAGGGTGTCAGTATGAGTGTATATTGTAGTGTTGTTAGGCTGGGAAACCCGCAGGGACGCCTAGATCCCTGAAGAAGTGGCTAGTCCACTTCCCCCTACGTGTGTATGTTGTTTACGAATTCCCACGAGACTGTTTTAACTGAGGGATAGGTTTTTGGTATCTGTTCTAAAATTGACAAATAATTTATTTTTTTTAATATGTATCATTTCCAATATATTTTTTATTTTTATTATTGTTGACGGAGAGAATTTTAATGTTTTCCAGGTCAAATTCATGTTTGTGTTGTAGGCAATGTATGAATAGTACAATAATCATGCCAGTCGGTTTGTTAATTTTGCAATCGTATTTATGTTGATACAGTCTATTTTTTAAATATTGATATGTCTTGTCATATGGGTGTTTCAGAATTGCACGGGCCTATTAATTTCTCTTACTCCTAGCAAGAGGAAGTATTGTAATTGTGTCAAATTTTCGAATTATCCGTTTTGATGTCCCCTGGGTCCAAAAAAGTTGTTTTTAGCAAAAGGTTTGTGTGTGTGTGTGTGTGTGTGTGTGTGTGTGTGTATGTAAGTATTTGAACTACATAGCTCAAAAACGAAAAAATGTAGAAAGTTAAAACTTGATATTCCGTTTAGGTATCACCATGGGATCTGACAGTACGTTATCTGTCAAAATTCCTCAACCGGGAGTACCGCTTTACTAGTGTTTTTTTGGTTACTTTTTTGCGATTTTCTCAAAAATGACTGCGTCGATTTTCTTCAAAGTATGTACATCAACTACACACACAAAGAGCTAGAAATTTTACTTGAAACGTTCTCCGGAAAAATTCATTTAAGGGCACTTTTAGAGGAGGGGTGGGATTAGGTTTTCCTCTAAAGTGCTCTTTCAGTTCATTATACAATTCTGTCATCTGAATAATAAATAAATAATAAAATAATAAATAATGCGTTTATTTATCAAACAAGATTTATGACAATCTAGAAAGAAGAAAAATAAGCAAAACACAATAATGCATGGAGTGAACTCCGTCTGCATGAGTTGCAATACAAAATAATGAAACTTAAACTAATAAACAAATTGATAGAACTAATACACTTAATAAAGGGAGTCTCGAAAAAAAGTTATGACAAAATAAAAATTTTTTTCTACAAATAAAAAATTGTAAGAAATAATAAATATAATAATATTAAAAATAATAATAATTAAATTTATTATTTAATTAGAGGAGATAATAATTAAATGAATTAAACTCTACATAGTGGGGCACTAACATACATTTCATTCCTTGTATCTAATTAAAAGTAAAAAATCAAAAATCAAATTCTTGTATTAAAAAATTTCTATAAGTAAACGCATCCCTTAAGAAAGAACAAAGCATTCTCCAGTTTTTGCCATTTAAATATTCACAAAGTTTTACCTCTGTGAGTATTTTTTTGTTGAAATATTTAATTCTGTAGGGAGCTAAAATAGGGCAAATGGCCACAAAGTGCGACACGTCTTCTATTTCTCGTAAATTGCACATCGAGCAAAGCTGACAATCATCACTATTGAACAATTTGTACTTCAAATTTAGAGCTTCACATCTAGACTTTAAAATGAGCTTCGCATCAGCGAATGAATTTCTACTAATGTAATTGCAATCATAGCACAGCTTAGAATATAACTTATGGTGTAAGGCCTGTCTGGCCTTACTTTCTGCATCTAATTTGTCGTTCAGCTCTAGTTTGGATATAATCTTATACAGATTTGACTGCCAAACCTCCAAAGACTCAACTTTAAAATCTGGTAACGAAATATGAAACTGTGAACATAATACTTTCCAGTCTTCAAACCAAAATAAATTTTTAGCGATTACTTTCATGGCAATAATTCTGGGCAATCTAGACTCTGGTAATTTAAGTAGTTTTAAAATATACTTAAAATGTAATTTTAAGGTATAAATATACATACTAGACATGCCTATTTCTAAAGTTAACACATAGTTAGGGGTATTAGACGGCAAGCAATATAATTTCTTAAGGAAGAACCTCTGCAGTTTTTCAACCGTTTCATATTTCTTAAAACCCCAAACTTGGGCAGCATAGCACATAACAGCTCTGGAAGTTGCATGAAAAATTTTATATTTTGAGTCTATAGGTATATTTGAATCTGACAGCAACCTGCTCCATGTGCAATTTAAACCAAATTTAGCCGTTCCCAGTTTATCTTTTAAATATTTATCAAAAGATAAGGAAGGCGTCAAGTTTACACCCAAATATTTATATTCTTTAACAATCTCAACTTCCTTCCCCTCAAAATGCCATTTATCAGATATAGCGTGCCTTCCTCCTCTTTTTTTACAAATCAAGATTTTAGATTTTTCCAAATTAACCACCAGCCCCCATTTTTTACAATAGCAACTTAATGAATTAATCATACTTTGTAATACTTTTGGATTATCAGCCAGCAGTACAATATCGTCCGCATATAGTAGCACACGTACAGTCAAACCCACAATATTTACACCACCTCCAATTTCTTCCGTAATATCATTTAAATAAATTGAAAAGAGGGTGGGAGAAAGAAGGCAGCTTTGTTTCACACCGGATGCCGTATAAAACCATTCCGAAATACCTTCTTTGCTCCAAACAGCAGCGCGCGTATCATAGTACAAGAGTTTAATTATACGAATAAATTTACTTGATAAACCTATTTGAGAAAGCTTATAGAGTAGTAACTGTCGCGGAACGGAATCAAATGCGGCCTTGGGGTCTATAAAAAATAAATATACTTTTTTCGTAAGTCCCTCTACTAGTTTCATTTTCACTAAGTTTACTAAGCTGAATATATTATCAATAGTCGAATAATCCCTTCGAAAACCCGCTTGAAATTCCGTAATTATGTTATGACCATCGAGCCACTGAATAAGTCTATTCAAAAGCAGACCCGTAAATAGTTTCGCCTCTACATCAATGAAAGAAATGGCCCTATAGTTTGTCACCAATTTCGTATCTCCCTTCTTGTGTAATGGAAATATTAAAGAATCTTTAAAGTTGGCGGGTATACTTCCGGCTTCGTAAATTCCATTGAATATAGAAATCAGTGTCAACAAAAAATTTTCAGAAGAATTTTTAAAAAATTCATAGGTTACTCCGTTAATTCCGGGAGCTTTACCATTCTTTGCTTTATTCAACACTGCCATTAATTCAGATAACGTGAAATCATTGTCTAAAAGAGAATCCGTTACAAGAGGTTCGACATATAATATTATAGGAGCTTCTATCGAGGGATTATACAACTTCTGAAAAAATACCTTAAAGTGATCTGCCTTAATATTAGTATTACAAAGAAAACTCTGTTTTTTTAAACGATTTAACTGCATTCCAATACTGCTTCGCGTCTTTAGCGCACTTTAAATTCTCTATTATCGACTCATAATACTCTAATTTTTTATTTTTACAAAGTAGGTTATAATTCTTTTTACATTCTAAATACATTTCCTTTATCACTAAACAATTAGTTTTTCTAAAAACCTGTAACAAATTGAAAGTATTTTTCCGTTCTTTAAAACAGTGCCAGTCAAACCATTCCTGTTTTTTTAACAGAGGTTTATCACATTGACTTTTATTAATAGAAGCGGCACTCTGAATGCAGTTAACAAGGGTTATTTAGCCTTTTGGGGGTCTCCACTGAAGTCATACTCATCTAATTGGTTTTGTAATTTTTGTTTATATTTTGAGCTATGTTCCTCAATCCAAATTAACTTTGGCAAAAACGGAATATTAACAACTTCATTTGTTTTATTATTTAAGGAATGCAAAGTGCAAACAATGGGACAGTGATCTGAAAAAATCTCCGGTA